>JAQFYM010001050.1:0-41307 GCA_034694785.1 Agrenia bidenticulata
GTACAAAAAACTTTTTTCTGTCAATTATGCTATAGTTTTAATAAAAATATACATTAAAAGAGTAAATTGGCTGTTTAAAAAAGTAATACATGTACCAAAGTATATTTTATTATTAAAATCGGATTAATAGTAACTTGTCATATTTAAAGAGTATATATATGTGTGTTATGTTGTTGCTTATTTCATTCCTCTACAACCTAAATGCATGCGTCAATAGTACGCTATCCTGCAGATCTTGCATTCTCTATGTTTATACTATAACAACAGACATCTTCATTGTACATCATTGTTCAGTCCACTGTTTATACAATACCTCTTTTAACTAGACCGCTCCAAACAATTTTGCGTACTTTATCACTTCTCATTTAGGTGAATTAAATATGACTTCGCAATGATTAAGGTCTAGTAGACCTGCCGTAGTTTTGTGAATGTAAGTGTTGATGTTACTAAGGTCAATTTCCGATAGATATTATCGGAAATCAGCATTCGCTTAGGGGTAGAAATAAATCCGATAAGATGAGTCGGAAAATTCCGATGGATTTTAAGGGTTCGAATTTTAAAATCCGATTAAATTTGGAAGCCCTAATTATTACGTTATATAATTAAGAGATGCTTTTTATAGTATAATTTTGTTTCGATGAGTATAATATATTTTGACACAAATTTGAATAAAAAGTAGAGTATTTTAATTTTATTGTCTTTTTGGATTTTCAGCTAATTTACCTAAATGTAATAATACACCTTTTTGCAACAGAAAAATCCAACAGGATAAAAAAATATGTTCAAACGTATTAAAGAATTTTCAGACGATACCTCTATCTAACCGCTCGATTTTCTCTGTTCACCGTAATTTGTTGACATACACATTGTCTTTGAGTATTAGTGCTTGATCAAACTCCTTGGTAAAAAAACGGCTGAAAAACACTTAACGAAAGCTATACAAAATCGCAAAAAAGACCTTGTAAAGTTCATATCAGTTACTAAACTGGCATACCTATATTTAATAGACATAGAATTTTAAAGAACTCTATTCATGGTACGGCCTTTAAATATATTTTTTTTCGATCCCCTATTTTATGACCAGTACAAAAAATAAGGTAATATAACATAAATTATTGTAGTTGGCCTTGTAAAAAGATTTAAAGATTTTAAGAAAAAAACTAAATAATTAAAATTGTTAAACATATATATTCAATGTTGTAAAGTATTCAATAAATAAAAGGTTACTTCTTAAAAATATAATAATATGCACCGCTACACATAAAACACGTTTTTCGTCATGGTGCAGCCTAGATATTTTTTTTATAATTTTTCTATTTATAATTTCATGTTTATTAAAACTATAAGAAAATTATGAATATATCAAAGCAAAATTCAATGCGCGAGTATTTACTAGAGTTCGTTTTAAACCGTTGCATACTTACAAAAAAAAGTATGTAAAATCTGCATTACGGCTAATCCTTTAGTATGCAAATATAGTCCACTGCGCACCATTACATAGACGTACCTGTAAACCAGCGCAACAGCGCAGTTGATTATTAGCGCAAAACCCAACATGCGCGTTTCATGCGCCAAAAAAGTTACAAAATATAGTAAAATACGGAAAAGATTTATTCTGTAAAAGAATGCGTAAAAGGTTTTAATCTTTCATTTTTATAGTATCCAAATACTAACAGAGACAATTATAAACTAAAAATATGCTGGTAGTATACAGTAAAACGTATATTTTTGATAAAAAGGATTTTTTTTATTTTTCTTGCACGTGAACTTTAGTAAAAGGAAATAAGCAAAAAAAGCATTTTTTTTGTGTAAAATGTGCATACGCTCACAAAAAAATTCGTTAAGAAACGTGTATCGGTGATATAAAAAAATTAAAAACTATGAGTTTTTATTTATTTGTATATACTATTACGTGCGTATGCAATATTCTAATAAGGAATATACAATTGATTGCGGTAAAACTAGATTTTTTATTTTAATATTGTTTTTATATTTTTGCATTCTTCTTTGGGTATGTATCTTTGGACAAGCAAAAAACTATACTGTTTATTTAATCTTCAAAAAAATTTAGAAAATAAAAAATCTCCGCATTGCATATATTACTGCGCTAAAATAGATTGAAACAGCGTCCTTTGTTTATAAAACAGTATGGTTTTTTTGTTGCACTTGATTAAAGCTAAATTTGATTAAGCAACTTTTCTTATGGATACTCTACATATTAAAAAGAAACAGAGCGACAAAACAATAGATTTTTACTTGCACAATGTACACATATTTAAGCTTTAGTTAATTCAGAACGCGGTTTTGTTTTTTTCACTGTTCGTTTTGAAGAAATGAAACATCGTATTTCGATTATAAAACCAAAAGGCTATAAGCATCTTTCTGCATGTATAAAACTTTTTGTAATTTAGTAAACAAGCCTAATTAAGACGAATCTGGCGTGAAAAAAAGCTGCAAGCACGCCAACAATATATTAATAAAGGTGTCTAACTATCAAAAGCGATGCCTGTGTATAAGTGTTGTATACAACACAAAATGCAAAAAAACATTCACACTACGGTAATTTTGAGTAATATATGCAAATATACTTATTGCTTTGTAAGTTGTAACGGCTTTTAGCATACGTAATTTTTTTTTATTTTAAATATATGATAAACTAGGTATAATTAACGTTTTTGCGTTTCTTTCCTGTATAATATAGCAAATAAGTACGCCATTTTACATTTTGACGCCTTTTGTTTATAAATGTATACTAATATATGCTATGCATGTGTAACGCTTTAATATACATGATTGTAGAACATATCACCACATAGCATAAGCAGGTATTTGCTACTGATAAAGTCAGGAAAACTATGGATTTCGAGAACCATACATTAAAGACATTATTATGACTTTAGTTCTATTTAAGTTGTACAAACTTTTTGTCTTTAATCAGACAAAAAGGTTGCTTTTTATGCTCTCTAAAAAAACACGAAAGGTCGAATTTTACAATAGGGTGCACTGTTATGCTTTACTTTTTTTATTTACAGTAAAAGCACCAATTTTTAATGTTTTATATGCATTGGCAATTTTTTTTAATCTTAGGTCATTATAAAAGTACTGAAAATTTTTTCTTATCTTTAGTATATCAAGAATAAGATAAATAGCTATTTTTATAAAATTATTTTACACTTAATGTAAGCACATTGTACATATAATTTATTTACACAAAAGAATACTTATTAATATTTAGTGGCATGGGCTAATGTTTAGATATTATTTATATTTTTTGCCCTTTTCAAATATAATTTGCACATTTAGAAAAAATAAATTCTTTTAAAACAAAATAAAAACCACTCATGAAAATGAAAGTTTGCAAAATAGTTGTAAAAACATTTTGTCTAATCATACCAATTTCATCAAGCATCTAGGTAAAAAACATACGTGTCAGAGATGCTAGAAAAAAAAAAGCCACATCTTTAGATGATTTTTGTATTGCTAGTACAATATAAAATGCAAAAGTTCTGTTCTAATAGATGAAAACTGTTTACATCGTAGCTGTAAGTACCAATAAGCTCGTGTATGTAAAATGAATATGTTTAATAACATACTCTGAAGCTGGTAGATGTATGTACCGTAATACATATATTCTATGCGCATGTGCAGCATATATAGGATAAGAGCAAAAACAAAGATTGGAAAAAAGAGGTAGAGATGTTTTGGTTTGATAAGACGAAAATTAGGATTTATTTTGCTACGAATTTATAGTTCTATATGCAAACCTACAATATATCTTCTAGCATTGATTCCCTGTGATTATATATAATATTTGACTGCTATTAACCCTGTTGTCTTCATTGAGAAATGTTGAAAATTAGTAAAATCACGCGGAATTACATTTTTAAAAGAGTCGAAAAATACGTTTTACAAAAGCTGTAATAACCTTTATTACTGTATGTTTGTTGGCTGTGCTAGCCACCGTGTAAAAATTGCAGTAGAAGACTATCTTAAGACATAACGCGCCACAATAATAAGTGGAGTGGCGGATTACATATAACATTTAAAAAGTATTTCACAACGAGCAAAATAAAGAAAAAATAATATGGCCCCTTTTTATACAACGCAACAATAACAAATACAGACTGTTAAATAACACAACGCTAAAAAGACAGTACCTTTTTTTGACATCAGTTATTGTATCATTAGCTGCATAAGCTTTTGCAATGTGATTAATCTGCACAAATGTCAATCTTAATATAAACAAAACAAAGTTATAATCCATTTTGCTAGACTTAAGGAATATTTTGACTCATAAGAAGTAAAAAAATATTAATGGCTTTTTTTTTTTGTTTTCCAGAATAAAGTATACAAGTGCCTATTCAGCTTTATTCATCCTTAACCTTATGAAAGCGGCATTGTAAAAGTTTTCTGTCATAATTAAATTGATATAAGTTTTATTGAAAAGGATGCAAAACAACGCCTAGTAACAGTTTAATTGAAACAATTGAAAGCTCGAAACAATCATTCAGTTTATATTTTCCAATGCATATAAAAGCAAGTAGAGACAAAAGAGATACAAAGAGTATATTAAATGGAAAAACACATACAATATAAAACAACTGTTAACGATTATTAAGCGTTGCTTAATTAGTTATAGTATAGCAAATAGAACTTATCATCTGAAACACTGACTTATAAATGTTTTTAAGGCTTTTCATAAGTCTTTGGGAGTTTTCGAACGTCGTAGAAATTGTAAAAAAATTATAAAAAATATACTAAAAAAATTAAAGTAATAAAAAATAACAAATTTTTTTTGTAAACTATAAATTTTACCCTTACTGCTGCTTTGTAATCTTAAAAAGTAAATAATTGCATCAACAGATGTTTTTTGTAAAAAACAATACATTTGCAAAGAACTAAACTAAGTTTATTATATACAAGTGTACATTTTTGTGTAATATATTGTTTATCTATGGCTTTTAGTTATTTGATAAAAAAAGCACATATTAGGCAGATTTTATACATATTTATATATAATGACCATTATGGGCGGGAATCAAAAGAAAGGGTGCCTTAATTTGCATCCTATACTTGTAATCCATGACTACCGTATTACAATATTCTATGTTCTGTGTGTAAATTATATTGTTCACTCACTAGAAAGTACAATAGATTTTGATTGTACAAAAAATACTAAATTATTTTAGGCTTTTTAAATTTGTAAAACTGTTTTGCTTCTGCGTTTAAACATGCCAACACTATGCATTCTTGTTAAACCAGCCTTAAATGCAATTTAAAAGTACTGAAAACAGTACCAATTATATAGATCATACGTATCAAATGCAAATCCTGGTTGGTATGCAGTAACTAGCAAAATGCAAAGAGTGTATGTAATACGTATAAACTATTTGCATTTTACATAAAAAAAATTCAATATAAAGAACTTGCTAAAAAACTTTCACTTAGTTGATATTTTTCTTACCTAATACCTTTTATCGTTTTAGATTGTCAAATTTCTTTTTTGCGTGCAATGCACAAATGATCTTTTTTTGAGTTGCTTCATGTCAACTTGTCCCATTTTAAGGTCAATTAAGAGACATTGCAATACATACATATTTATAAAAAACAGTTCGAAGCATTAATGCCAAGTTTTTTATAATGTATACATCACCTTATATTGTTTACCTATACCTTTATATTGTATTTTCTTTTTCCTCGCGTAATTTTGTGTAGATAGCAGATAATAGTCTGCAGGTTTAACTCGTAAATGTTTGTATTAATACTTTTCTTCTATGCTTGTATTGTACCATAGTGCAATTAATTACACCCAACAGGTTTGAAAAAGTAAACATACTTATGGTTTGAATAAGCCGAGTCAGCGGGTACCCAGAAGTATGCAAAAAACAAAAATACCCGGTACGTGGGTATACCCTCCTGCGGAAATTCTTACTTTTTATGCATCTATATCGTATAATATAAAGCATATCAATTTGGTTTTTGCAAAAATGCTTAGCTTTTGCCCGCAATTCAGTATTAAATACAGGTATAGTATTTTTTGTATTTCATACTTTTTCCAATGCCTTTAATATATAAAGAAGCTTGTAATATGACATCGTAATTTCGTTATAGATGGTCAACGCATAATTTCTTAGTAAAACAAAAGTTGTAGGTAAATTTCAAAGATCATTATCGTACAAAAAAAAAAAAATTATTATATCAAAAATAAGAATGTTGCATTATAACTGTTGATTTGATGTATTTTTTAGCATAAAAAATCCACCTTATTTATTTATTAAGACTGTTAATTGCCTACGCGACTTTTTCTGTATTAACACAAACTCGCTACAAAAAACAAATCTGGCGCAATACATACATTAAGAAAATTATCGTATATGAGCTATAGTAATCGCAACTTGCATAAGTTTTTAGTTGTTAAGTGGTTGTTGTCAATAATAAAAAAAAATTAAGCATTATAAACTACCACACTTCTACTAATTTTTATTTAAGGCACAAAAACATATTTTTTTTTGTAAAAAAATGATATGTGTAATACCTTTACTACTACGTAATATTGATATTTAATACAATTACACATGTGCCATTTTTTGGTTTTATAGCATTATGCCTATACTGAGGTGTATATAAATGGTCTTTTATATTGCAGATCGTACATCTAATAGAAATACAAGTTATATCGAAATCACTTTATAAATTACAGTTTTATCAAGTAATCTTGTCGTACTAATATATTTTTGCAATGTTTATTGCTTTATATAAACAGCGCATTTCCATTAAAAACGCATTTAAAATGTGTTAAAGGATTTTTGCACTACTTTGTCTTCGAAAAGCTATTGAAAAATATATTTAAAAGGAAATGCACAATTTTATGTTGACTTTTTGTGTTTAGCGCAAAAATTAAAAATATAATTAATACAAAATCTTTTTATGACAAATTATAGCGATAAAAATGCGTAAAACTAATCGTTTTTTAACAAATACGACATAAATATTTTTTTTATATTTTTTTACGCAAAATTATATTTAAATATATCGCATAGGTATAAGGCTAAATCAACATAAAAATACTCTAGCCTTTGTTATTGGATAAAGTTTGTTTTGGTTTTTATTTAAAATTCTAATGCATACAAATTACTGCAATTTTTTAGTTGGAGGTAGCACCTAGAGTGAAAGGGTGTTTGACAGTCTAAGATACTAGGCATTTTGCTATGTTTACAAATTAGATAGATATGCGATATGTATGTATATTAGAATTTTGTTAATTGCAGCGACAAGACAATATATAAACCGATGTTATACCAATCATTATATACTGAACTAAACCAAAAAACATACATTATGTAGTTTATCACATTATACCGCGACTGCAGTGTATTTTTGCCTTTTTATAATTTGTGCATATATTATTGGTATGAAGACCTGTAAACGTATAAAGAAATGTAGTATATGTAACGTTCTATTGTAAACAATAACA
The DNA here is from genome assembly GCA_034694785.1 of Agrenia bidenticulata. Classification (NCBI taxonomy): domain Eukaryota; kingdom Metazoa; phylum Arthropoda; class Collembola; order Entomobryomorpha; family Isotomidae; genus Agrenia; species Agrenia bidenticulata. Next base: position 7,475 of record JAQFYM010001050.1, read on the forward strand.
TTTACAATAAAAAAGCGACATAAATTATTCGTGTATTTGTTTGTAAGTTTTGTATTAAAAAAGCATCTTGTATAGTTTTCACTGTAGTATTTCAATGTGTATACATATAAAACGTTTTCTTGCATATATACCCGGGTATTATATACCTGGGTATGATTTGAAATTCAATTTTTTGTATATAATAGCCGAGTTTGCAAACTTAAAATAAAGTCAATCTTCGATTTATATATTTTTTTTTTTTTGCTTTTGTAAAATCTTGCAAAAAATTAAAAAAGATCTCCTTAAAAATTTACACACAGTTGATAACTTTTAATCGCATGCTCTTTTGAAATACGAAATTAATTGGTGTTTTTGTCTGTTTATGTAAAATAAACAATTAGAAAATTTGCAGTTTTAAATTTAACAATTTTTAAAATTTTGAAACTTTCTATGTTGCAAGGCTACTGTACCGCGTATTAAAATCTAGCCGTATAGTAAATTTTAGTAGTTATCTGTAAAGATTTGCACTAAAAAGGCATTATTTTTGCTCGGCTAATTTGTTTTTTATGCCCTAATACTTTTTGTAATATTAAAAAGAAAGGGGACAAGAAATGCGCCAACAGAACTTTTAAAAAAGTATGGTTACGAAAGTGATGTTATTCTGGTGACTTTCTATATTAAATACAAAAGATTTATACAAATAGTATGTCATCTTTTTTTGTAACTAATTTGCCTGTTTATTTAAGTTTATAAAACAAATCCGAGAACATTTTTTTAAGCTATTAAACAAGATCAACTTTATTTTGTATATTTAATGTTTTATAAATGCTTTGTATTTTTTAATATATTAACGGTATGTTTTGTCGTAAAAATCAGTTATGTCTGTACGTAAAAAGTGTAGCCGTTAATCATTTGTTACAACTATAACATATGTGTTTGCAGATGTTTGTTTTTTGTCGGTTTGTATATTTTTTAGTTTTAAAATACTATATAAGTTAATAAAATTTCTTTAAAAAAAAGCATATACATTTCCTATACGGATTTTCTATCAAAGAAACGCAAACAAACATATTTTTATTATATCTTTCACTGGTACACGTTTTATTTTGTTTTGGCTACCAAAAACACACTTATTTTGTGGCTGCTATAAAATGAACAACTTTTGTTTTAGTTTCTTTTGCCATGTTTAAAATGACGATTAATGTAAAATTAATGCAGTATTGTATATATTTTTATTTCTTTTCCGGATATGGGAATTTGTATAGTGCGTCACCCTGACATAAGGTTACTATAGAAGGAAAATTTTAACTGTATTTACAAAAGGAAAACTTTTGCGTCGCACAAAAAAAAACACCGTATCTTTTTTTTCAACTTTTTCGCTTGCGGCAAAAAAATGCAAGTAAAGATTTTCTGGTTTTTGCAATACTTTTATAATTCGTAAAAAGCACGTTTTGTACAGACAACACAGAATGGTATATTTTTATTACTATAAGCGTTTAAACTTATTACATTTTCTACATTTATCAAAATACTATACCTATTTAATGCACTAGGAAATTACAAAAATACATTAGAAATGCGTTTTAATATTGTTTTATAACCTGTAGGTAAAGAAAAAGCATAAATTGAAAGGTTCGCGGTTTTTTACACAAATTCTTTAAGAGAATATATTTTTAGCCTGGGGCTTTTTTGGCGTAAAAATGTCTCTACAAATCTAGTGATTGTCATACTTCCATTTGAAACGATTTGGAACACAGTTATAAATGCGCAATTTGATTATCCTTTTTGTATTACATCTATACTTTATTCCTTTTTTTTTGCATATGATTAACATTTTGCTTTTTAAAGCCATAGATTTTGTGTTATGAATGGCATTCTTAACTTTCATTTACAAAAAAAAAAAGTTCGCCTTGTTTTTTTATGTTATTTTATTTTCATGACCTTTAAAAAATACTGCATGTCAATACAAAACAGCGCATGACCTTTTTGACATACACAACTGTACACATGTGTATATGCATTGTATATATGTTTCCAATTGTCGGCAAAGAATTTGATTTCGCAAGCGTATGTGCTAACATAATTTTTTGGTAAATTAGTCGCAAATGCACTTGTTATTGTCTATATACATTAATAAGCTTTTTCTAATACAAAGTTCTTAATTACCTTATATTTATCATTAATAATGGTTTTTATTTGGGGCAACTTTTTGCTTATGAACTGCTTTTTTGAATACAATCAGGTTTCACATCATGATATTTGGTTATTTTATTTGCAAAACTATACAGTTACTTTTTTTATTACTATTCAGTCCACTTTTTACAATACAACTATGACATGAATAATCTTTTTTCTTTCCTCAATAGGCAATGGCAAAAAATATGATTGAGGCAAGAAACAGACATTAACAAATTGGAATCAAACAAACTAATATTCTGAAGTATGTATGAAAAGTGGCGAGAAATTTTAAGTGAATTTATTCTGTAACTGAAGTACTATTTCGGACGTAGTTGTAAGTTAGCAAATAATTGAATATAAAAAAAGTACGAAATTATGTACTGTGCGACTAAAATTTTGCGTTTGGTAGTTGCACTAACCCTTATCTACCAAATAAATATAAGTGTAATACTTAACAGTAAATTACTATACGTTTTTTTAAGTGTATTGTGATAGTAACGAGACTCTTACTACACATGTACATGATCGTTGCTAATACTAAGAAAAAATATTTTTGCGTTTAATATCCAGTTTTAATGCTGTGATCACAACAAACTATAGCTTATTTTGATAATCAAGAAAACTTGTAAAAGTTAGTAAAATTGTTTTAAAATTGTATTTTATACTTAAAAAAATAAACTCCTACAACGAATCACATGTATATACAATTTTTCAGTAGCATTTGATTGCGATTTAAATTAAATCGACTTCGACTTTTTGATTACAAGCAACTACGAAAAAAGCAAAAACAATTGCTAGTATTTTAATTGTATAAGTTTTATACCACAATGATTTTTTTCTTGCATATTTTACATTTTCTATATATTTCTACCCCCCCCCCCCCCCACCCACTTTACCTTACAAAATATAAGCAAATTACATGCAAATACAAAAAAAGTCGCACTCTTATAAAATTATCAGGGTAATTGAAATAGTTAGTCTGTAATTATTGTAAAATGCAATGTTTTATGAGCAAAAGTTTTAAGACGAAAACTATTGTAGAGGATGAAGCATAAACAGAACATCTAAAACCCTTTTTTACACTAGTTGCATTTTAACCAGTATAGTATACTTTGCAGTTTTTTTCGTATTTACTTTTTACGGTGCACTGTTCGACCCTACTAGCACGGTGTCGATAGTTTTTCTCAAAGCCAGTTATAATAGAGAGTTGTAGAAAAAAATACCCGTATAGATTTTATTGAATATAATATTTCTGCTTGAATTAAAAACTTCTGAGTTTGCGTATCAGCCAACTGACTATTTTAAAAGCAAATTGACGTAACAAGGCATAAAGTCTTACATTAAACTGCTCAGAAAACACTGTAGGAATACAAAAAAAAAACAGCAAATATTTTAAAGGACAACTTAGCTCTAAGCCTTTACGTTTACTACAAAAAAAGCAAACAAAGAAGACTTTTTAGTATTTAGACCGTAATATAAATCTTTTAATAATATGTTTTTGTACCGTTTATTTTACACCATTATAAAATTCTGGCTTAAGTAACAAGTTTAAAAAAATTACTTGTATTTAAAAATTTTGTAAAAAAACGTTTCTACAGTGAAAGTCAAGCAGTTTTTTCAAAAATTCTTTTTTTAACTTGTAAAAAACGTATTTGTATATTTCAAAATTTTATGGATAGTGATATGTATTAAATAAATACTACAAACAAAACGAAAAACTGAGCTTAGGCTGTAATAAAATTTGTAAACAGCTGCACTTTTATCAGAGTAAAAAAATGCATAAAAGCATGAATTAACAGAAAACGTTGTACATATACATTAAGTTTGTTTTTTTCGAAGCAAATTTGTTATGTTCTGAGTTTGTTTTAATGTAGAATATACTATAAACTACAAACCAAAGAGTGTTTTCGTTTTTTTTCGTACGACGGTATTAAGTAGTTACAGGTAAAGACTTATCAAATGATCTCAGATCCTACGTAAAACTTAAAAGCTATTTCAAAATCATATAAAAACCAAAAACTACTAAAACCAAATACTGGTAGCAAAACCCATAGCTGTAAGTCGGTACATCAAAATATATATTACACTTTACACTTGTCAAAAAAGACTTTTGATAGACAAAAAACATAAAAAAACACGTAACTACACCTAGAATGTCTATTAAAAGCATATAGTTTTTTTAGCAGACACAAGCCCAAGGTACAAATAAACTACATATTTAGGCATTTTTTACTGCAATCATCTAATTTGTATAATGTAAAGGCGCCTGAAATAACAGAACACCTGTAAGAAGTCAGCGCAAATACAACAACTAGTTAATTTACACTGACAGACTTGTACTACTAAAAAAAAACAGGACACGTTTTTCGATTTATCTTTTGTAAAATTTATTAAATATTGTAACCAATCTATTTAAATGTGTAAGATAATTCCAGACAAAACCAAGGAGACCGAACACATTGCAAGACAGTTTTTTTTTGATTACTTTAAAAGCGGTTTGCTTATTTCTTTGTAGATGGAATACGTGTTCTACGTAAAAAAATCTCAATATATTGAAAAGATCTGCATTTAAAAAAGTGTTTATTTTTTATAGATGGTATTTGTCAAAAAGACAAGGCAACAGTATCTAATTTACAAGCGTATAAAAAACCTATTACAACTTTTAACAACTTAAAAAGACTGTTAACTTTTTCTTTGCCTAAAACCCTAGGCTTGTTGTTATAATTGTGTAAACATACAATTTACAATGGTTTAAAATTCTAATCATTTTTGCTGCAAGAAAAAAATCTAGATATGGGTTTGCATTTTTTTATTGTGTAAAAAATATGTTGATTTGTTTCTGCTGATTAATAGGGTTTTATATACTTTAAAACATACATTTGCAGATCAAAAAGAAAGGGTAACATACATCAATACTATGTTTTCATTGCAACGTAAATTTTTAGTGAGTGTATTGATCTCTTGGTAATCAAACCTGTAATATGTTGCTACTTAATATTCTAGTCTGTTCGACTACAACTTATACTATATGTAAAATTCTTTTTCACTTTGTCTAACTTTTCCTTTCTTTTAGAAAATCTTATTTTTTTCAACAGCACATGTACAGCAAATCCTTGTATTATAATATTTTTTTCTAAAATATTTTTTTTACCTCTTCATCATAGACCATTTTTACTGAATTCTTAGCTAACGCTACATTTCAGTATTTGACCGTGCAGTCCCACGCCTACGAAAAGGGGTCGTTGACATCAAACTGTGAAGCATAAATTTTGTTCTAAAAGCACAATTTTTAAGTATTTACTGCACTCCCCACGTGCTCCTGTCGCTTTCATTTACCCTTTAATCCTATCCGATTTAGGCATTCAAGTCTTTTACGTGTATAATTTTGTGAATTATGACAATACACCGATATAATATGTTATATTTTTTGTTTAGTTTGCACATTTTGTCATCTTCTTATATACGAATTCTCCTTCCTTAATTGCTAACAGTTGTTTTCATGTATAAGTTCAGTTTTTTAAAACATTTATATGTATGTCTATGTTTCCTGCTGATATGATTTGCATTTATAATCCAAAAGCTGTACTATCGTACAAAGTAATCCTTAGTAATTTATAATGTAGAATTACTAGTAAAATATGTCCGCCAAACAGTTTCATTCCTTATAAAGGAACTTCGTATTTTTTCCATTATTTTAAACTTTACTTCGGATCAAAAGCAAACTTTGCTTCATGGCTTTTTTATAAATGATGATTTTGGTTCTACCATTTTACATATGTCGATCCAAAACTGACATTTTTTGGAGATTAACATTGATGCCATACTTCCACATGTGCTTGCATAAAGAAATTGACTTGTGCGACTGTAATATAAAACTTCGTCAATACTTTTTTATCTTATGCAATGGCTCAGCTTTACCCATAAAATTCTCATTTCTATAATAAAATTATACTAAAAAAACTCGTGATGATAAAAAGTTATCTGGGTATTCTTTCATTGTCAAAAGATTTTTTTCCAACCCTGTTGTAAGCCTGATGAACTGTGATTACAGAGAATCTTCTACTTAAAATTTCCCTTTTACGATTTTTTATTTATAGATACCTAGTATAATTCTTTTTCTGTTTTTCTCTGTTTTTCTACAACGGTAAATTTGTTTAGGATTTTTTCAGATCAATTTAGTTACTTGATTGTTATAATATGTTACAATATAAATGTTATAATTAAACTGCGTCTGGCTCTTTTATTATATCCTTAACTCATAGTAATTATGCCTTTTGAAAATTGTATAAGCGTTTTCTTGTAGTGTGTAAAATGCCTTGTATAAGCAACTCTTACTTTTAAATTTTTTTTTTATTTTACAGCGGTTCTATTAGCCTTGTATAGTATAATCTAATTCTAACTAGCAGAGGTAATATAAGGTGGCTTGTGAAACCTACAAGATTTGTCATTGTTTGGTTTATATGCTTAATGCCATCATATTATGCTTGCCTAGATGTATCATTTATTTTTTCTCGGTTCTATTCTATAATCATAGAACTTTGCTTCTGTTTGTTGCACGTGATTTTTTCTAGTATACTTTACAATGTTTGACGTTGATTTTTTAGTACATCTTGCTCTCTAAATTCGCTTTCTTTTTTCTGTCCATCACAAATTAATATATCATCCATGTAACATCGTACGACTCTCTTTGTTAATTCATGAAATTATTAATTCATCACTAAAAGCAATAATTCCGGTGCATTGGTATACTCTATCGCATTTGCTGCCAAAAAAAGATCTTATCATCAAATTCAAATGTGGTTTACAATAAATATCGGCATTAAGGGTCGGTACTTATGCAATCTTAGCCGCAATATGTTGTTTTAATATCGATTACACTATTTTATTTTTAAAATTATCTTTTTTCAGACTATAAGAGACGAGTTAAGCTTTTTTATAATTCTTATATGATTTTCCTTTATGATAATTCTTCTTTTTATGGCAATATAACCAAACAAAAGAATACAAAAGAATAAAAAGAGTACAAAAGGTAATTCAAATTGTATGACAGTATCGTAATACAAGCAGGGATTTGCCGGCGTAGTATCATCAGCTGACAACATCGACAAGCAAGCAAAAAATGTTGTATTACGGACAAGCAGGTATGGTTATCGGCTCAGATAGAAATTCAATTGATGATAATATAAACCCTTGAAGATAATGATACGGATTTCTACGCGCTTTTTATATATCAGTTGTTAAATAATTAAATGAAATTAGTTTTCTTCATAAGTTAAACACAAAAAAATTTAAAAAAAAATAAATTACCATAAAAGCAAACCGTTTTAAAAATCATTCATATAAGTCACAAGCTCATTAACAAAACAAGTATGGAAAGTTCTATAACTAGCAAAGAGCACATTAAAAAATACTACTTTGGCTCTTATGTGTTTAAATGCGTACAATTTTTTGTTTTATTGTGTTATATTAATTAAAATTATTTTTATCATATTTCTGCGTCAATAAAAATATAGAAATGACTATAGATAATATTAATTTAGGACCTATCCTGCTTTGAAAGTGCAATCTAATGTTATTTGTGTACGCAAACATACAGTGTGTATTCGTATAAATTATGCTGAAGACAATCTGGTGTCATGATATAGAAAGACAAAACAACAAAGATCTGTTCACCCCGGTCAAAAATAATAGATAAGTGTTTATTATTAAAATAACCTAAATCAACACAAAATATCGCTAAATAATACGCCTTTTATGCAAGAATTTCTTGATAGTTGTTTTTTTTTGTTTTGCTTTGTTTTATGGGTATGTAAGTTATTTATTAAATAGTCTTAAGAGTATGAAAAAAATAAAAAAATTATTTTTCGTCCTTAAGGGTTAAGGCTGAAAAAATGATTAAGCAAGTATCACCTGAATTTTTAAACTACAACTCTAGGGTGCCTGTAATAGATAACGACTGGAAAAAACGAAACAATATTTAATACAGGAAGAAAAAAAATCTTACGATAAAACAGCGATAGTTATTTTAAAGTTGAAATAAGGACTAAAACGATTCTTATATTGAAGATAAACCGGCATTTAATACCTGTCGATAAAAACTTGCGATATAACACAAAAAAAATAAAAAAAAATACTAATATAGAAATAGAATTTGTGTGTAAGTCAAAACGCAATAACATCCCCCCCAAAAATTATAGTATAAGAGAACATGAAATGGCTTACTACAAAATGTGATGGGAGTGAGTACCTAGAAATTTTTAAAAATCTGTCCGTAAAATGCCTGGCTTGTAAAATGCATATAGAATTACATCCAATGTATCTTAAATGTGCTCCTTTTGATTATATAAAAAGCATGAGTAAATTATTTAATAAGCTTACCAAACAAAGAAAATGCAAATAAAGATAAAAAGGATCAAGTCAACTTAAACAACTAGAGTGGATAGTCTTTTGTAATACTAAACTTTCAACGGTTGAGATTTTACGTTTAATGCGTATTTTTTTAGTTTATATTTATAAAATCTAATAAAGTAGCTTTTATCGTAAACTTCCCATGCCTCTATTTGTACAAACAAAGCGTGAAGAAGTTTGTCAATTCAAATACGCGTAAATTCGTTGTAATGCTTGACAGTCGCAGGACTCAAATCACGTAAAAGCTCATTATACTAGCGGGGATTATGTGGACTCTTACATCTAGACAGGGTCATTACACAAAATTACACTAGAAAAGTGTATTTCTTTTTCTGAGACTATCGCGATGATGTTTTACAAGGTTCATATAATAACAAGAAACGTAATAACAGCACTATTTTGTAGTATAAATAGCAGATAAGGCAGAGTAATGTAAGAAGGCATGTAAAAGATGTGAAATGTCGGTCTTACGAAAATTGTTCATTTCACTTTTCTTTGCCACTGGCTCAATAATTTTGCTACCTATATACAAGATAAGAGTAAAAACGTAAAAGTTTTTGTATACAAAATATAACTTATAGTTTTATGGGACGATGGGTTGAAAAAGCAGTAAAAAGAAGTTACATAAAATGTCTAAATTACCTATAGATATTGATGAGGGACCTAATAACATTATGTCTTTTCTGACATGCCAGCTTTAACGTTGTAAAAAATTTTGATATCAAAATTTCGAACTCCCATATGCATACACCATTTGCGTAAAAATTCTTAAACGACAAAACTTATATGCATCAAGACATTATTAAAACTACCTGAAGCCATGATTATCTACCACAATATGTTTGCTCAGAATCAAACAAATACAGCAGATTTATACATTATAAGCGACAATAGAAGATGATATATACATGAACAAATATGATAATATATGTAAAACAAATTCAAGTTTTTTTTTTTATTTAAACGACCTTGACTGTTTAATTAATACAAGATAACTATACTTTTGTCCTCTTACTTCTGTTTGTCTGTAAAGCACTTTTAAAACATACCGGTATAATTTTAATTTTTTACGAAAATTTTTCACTTGTAAAAATTTTTTAAATACTTGTTATTTTTCTACGTAAACAGAGAATTAAGTGCAATATGCCCTGTGTCTAATTTCCATTACCTTGTATTTACTACAAAACTTTTTTTTTATTGAAAACTTACATCTTTATTGTGCATTTAATCTGATACATAGTATCAGTTGATATCATTTTCAACTATCTTTGATGAATTACGCCAAATCTGTATAAAATCGCCTCTTTATAACCAAATGGCAAAAATCATGACAATAAACAAGTAAAATCACAATTTTACGCGCATACGCTTTAACTCGCCGAGTTTCCCTTTTTTGCGCACCATAAACGCATTTTTAAAGCTTAGTTTTGTTTTTTATTACACAAAACGCTTATACGGTGGTGGACATTGTTGTGTTAGAAACACATAAAATAGACAGAACACTGTAAAAACGGTCTTTTGTAGCCGCGCGTTTGTTTATATGTTATTTGACCCGCGGTAACGCGAGAACTCTAAGAGTTACACAATTTTCCGAGTAAAATCTTGATTTGAAGCATTAAATCAAGGATTAATACGACATGATTAATTAGAGCTGATATATGAAATATAAAGGGTTTTAAGCAAACACGTTGTAAATAAATAGTATCATTTTATTTCCTATGCCTCCTAGAAAGAAACAAGTACAGACTGACTCATCCAACAGACATGACTTTGTATTTCACTAACATTGATACAAAAATTTATTTTTAACCAACAATTTTCTAATTCTTATTTTTCATATTACTTAAAGTATAACAAATTGATATTGTGTTATTTTATCCGACCCCTATTGGCATCCACAAAAATGTGATTTGTACTTTGCGCAATTGATATCTGTTATAACTTTGCGCCTATCATAGAGATAATTACGAAGTTCATATCCAGAATCTCTTTATCTTTTTATATTCGCTTATAACCATCATCATATGTATGCATAATTATATATCATCAGTTTTTTGGTTGATGCTGTTGCATATGGACCGCTATAATTGTATTTTTCATTTCTTAAGCAGTTTTTCATGCAGATTAATGGTTGTACCCACTGTTTTTGTATTCTTCAGTGCCTTGCTAGTATCGACCGCTGTTTACAGTGTATATATAGTTTTTTAGTGGCATATTAAGTTACTTGGGCGGTTTTCTTACAAATATATCTATATTTTTCTTTTAAATCTTCCTGATGAATATAAATAAAGTATTTTTCCTGCCAAATGTATACTTTTCTGCCCTTCTTTAGAAAATTTGATTCTAGTATATCCCTAACTCGCCTTTAGGTGTAATCATTGTTTTTTGTTTTGGCTTTGTTTTTTGCTTTCCTACAAAGAAAATGCGTTTTATTTTTATTTTTATGTTTTTTGTTGCATTTTTTTATCCTCGTGCTTTTATGTAAGCTTTTGTTGTAGATCTACTATATTCTACCTTACTTGCTCTTCTCTATTATATACAAGTGATAAGAGTCTTAGTTTACTCTTGTATTTATAGTATTCTCTATCATATAATTTTTTTGTGCTTGTGCTGTTTAGAACCCCGCTTTTTTCAGAGAGGAGGGATAAGAGCGCAAGAAGGTGGCAAAACACTGAAACAAACACAAAGTACTACAAAAAATAAATCACTACATCAATTTTACTATAAATTAAATATACTTTTTTTTGATTTTTAATTTAGATAATTACAGTTTAGCCAACATCCTTTTAAAACCCACAAAATTGCTGAATAAAGCTAACGATTACACACCGACTGGTCTCATTTAATCTAATATAAATACCTGAAAATTGGGAAAGTAGCTAAAAAGCACAAGCTGCCATTTTTATCGGATTTCATTTTTTCCCTTTTTAATCAAAGTTTTAATTTCGATTGAGCTAAAGTTTCATATTTTTATTTTTTTACGTTCTCAGATATTTGTACTTATGTTTAAACTAACGACGCTCTACCTTTTCCGTTCTTTCTCTATTGCTACATCTGCTAGTATTGTCTTTTCTTTTAAAAATTTGCACAAACTAACTGATTATTGTTTTTACTTTGTAATATTTAATTTCATCGTAGCTTTTTTTTCTTTTATCAATCAAAATCAGTCTTAGATCAGTATAAATTTAATCCCACTTTTTTTTAATAAAATAAATGATACGGCAATTCATACATTCAGGCAATTTATGGATTTTCCAGGTAATTAGTGCATTTAGAAACCGATTTGCCAATAAGTACGCAACTTTTTTCTATGCATGAATTGTTAAAACCAAATTATGGATCAGGCAATGTTTACATTAGCTTTAAAAATTATAAATTGACTGATCGCATCACATTAGACATATTACTTAAATTTGCGGAATTATATACGGTAAACTTCACATACGTAGACATATGCAATTTTTTTTATCCACGGCCTACATTTACTTCGAAAAAATGGTACATATTTAATAAAATACAAACGGTTAATGCATTAACTTGTTTATACAAGGTCTAATGGTTGTGATTTTGTCCCTACACGTTTTTTACAAGTTCTTAATAATTTGAAATACATAATAATAAACTATTCGGAATATTTAAAAACATTTCAAATCGGTTGACAAAAGCTAGAAAACAATAAATGCATACATATTTATGTTTTCTGTGTTTAGTTGCTCTATGAGGCTTTTCTTAAGTATAAACTTTGTTTTCGATACTTGCTTAGTTAAAAATTCGATAAACAATTATACATAAATAATGTTGCAATTATAAGTCAGAGTGGCATTTTTTTGGCCAATATGGCCAATTATTTGTTTTTACTTGTTAAATGGCCAAAAAAATCAAGAAGGAAAATCTAAAGCCCAATGAGATTAAACCAAAATGCGGCAGTAAAACCCCTTGAACAATCCACACAAGGTAGTAAAAATAGTAAAAAACAATCTTTAAGATATTATTCCCATGATTATCTTTACCGCGGAATTTATTATAAAATCGAAAATTTACAGCATATTCCATATTGCCTTCTTTGCCGCAAATTTCTATCATTATATTATGCAATGTGCCAAACTACAGCAGCATTGGCTATCTGTACACAAGGGACCATTACTCAATTATCCAAAAAAATTTTTCCATGATCGTCTAAAACAGCATCTTGCTGAAGAATTAAAAAATGAAATGTCACTAAATAATGAAGATCAAATCCAAAACAATGATGAAATTTTAGGAACTGAGATTGAACCAATTCTTAAAGCATACGAACACTTCTACATCGAGAATAAGATGGCAAAATGTATCATACAGGACAGCTTTCCTTTTACAATTGGTAAGATACTGATGCTACCTGTACTGAAAATTGTTAAAAAGAGTTTATATAGAAACGCAAGAAGAAAAAATCAAAGGGTAGTTCGTTACAATAAAACCACAATTCAGAAATGCTGTAGAAATCTATCTTAAAATATTAAATATAACCTGTGTAAGTATTTACTTGATTCCCCCGTCTACTCTATTCAACTTGATGAAAGCACAGATGCGTCGGGAAAGGCTCAAATGGTGTGTTTTGTTAGATTTATACACACATCAAGAATTGAAGAATCCATATTGTTTTGTAAAGAGTTGCAGTTGTATTCAAAATCCACCAAAATTTACAAAAAATTGCATAAATATTTTATCCTAAATGATATTAATTTTCAAAAATTAGATAGCGTATGCACAGATGGGGAGGCTGTAATTCTAGGTTCAAAAACAACGGTCGTAAAAGCAATTAAAGAACAGAATAAAAAAGTCATAAATTTGCATTGCGGCATTCATCAACATTCCTTATCTTGTAAATGCCTTTCGAGTTTGTTTAAAAACACATTTTCAGAATTTTACAGATACATAAAGTATATCACAAAAAGCTCGCTTTGAAACAGAGTTTTAATGGAATATATACAGAATCAAAGCGTTAGCTTAAGGAATCACCGAAATTTCGTAACAAAGTCCGTTGGTTTTCTCAAGGATATACTCTTAAAAGAGCATATTCTAAATTTTATTTTCTCATTTCGTATTTTACATATGAGGAAAGCATTCAATATATCAATATGATATCCGATGTACGCTTTTATGCAAGCTTTGCCTTTTTGACTGATTTATTTGTGTTTATGGATGATTTTAATAAAAGATTGCAGGAAAAAAAGAAAAACATTTTAGAAGTGCATAGAATTATATCATTTTACAAAAAAGCGTTGATTTATGGTTGGAACTTGCGACAAATGACAGTTTTACAGAATACAAACGCTTAAGTGAACACAAAAAAGATAAAGCAAACGAAAAAGAAATTATTATTGTTTTAGAAAATATTCAAAATAATAGTAATGAAAGGTTTAGTGATTTGTTGGCCCTTGATAATGCAAGGATAGAATTTCCTTTTCTAAATAAAATTTAATTTGCAAGAAACTTTCTTTCTGCTAAAAAAATGGACTTAATAACAATGAGAGCTGACTGTAATGCAAGAAAAAAATTCAGCAAAGTTTAAATTAAGACCTTTTGGATTATATGCCTTTGATTACCCACCTTTTGCCAATAAAGCACTATAGACTCTCATAAAATTTGTAACGACCTATCGCTGTGAATCGGCGTTTTCAAACATGAACAATACATAATCAAAAAGTAGAAACAGGCTTGATTATCTGGAAGAAGAACTAATGATGTAAATATCCTCAATTGCGTCAAATGTCATACAAATCATTGATCCTTATAATAAATAGTGTTTCATTTTCGCTTTATTTTAATAAATCCTAATGGCCAAAAATCTATTTCTTATAATAAGGGTGTATAAATTGGCCAAGAAAAAGCCGCTCTGTTATAAGGTAAGGCTGCAATGTTTTTTTAAAATATTGATTAAAACAGAGTACGATTTTCACATTGTGCAAAATACGTAAGATGAAAAAAAACCATGTTAACAACTTTCCAATGGCAAACAGGGAGTCGTAATTTTAGGTTCCAAACAAGTGTCACATGATTATTTACAATATTGTATATTTCTAAATAAAAAAACTTTTAATGGTTGTGACTTTCTTGACTTAAACGTACATTGATAATATTTTGATATAAGTGATTCTTTCAAGTACTAGAAAAATTAAAATCTCATCTCAAATTGTTCCACATAAAAACAGTACAATATTTTACACGCTTAAGGCAGTCTGCGTATAACAAAATCAACTACAGATTATGTGATTTTACCTTTGTAAAGAATAATTACCAAAAAATAAAATTTTTAAAATAAATCATTAGGCTATAAATTAAAGTGTAGATTTTACAAGGAAAGGCTGGCATTAATTAGAGGGACGTGGGTTATCATCATCGAAATTTTTTTACCAAATTTATAGCACGACGAAATATCTGCTTTTACGCATAAGTTTGGGGAATAAATTTTTAAAATTTATTAATAGATTTAGAATAAAGAAAAAATATTTTTGAAATAGTTACATCACCCAAAAAACTAATATTTTTTGTAAATCTATATTTTGCATAATATAAAAATTTTAAACATGAAAGCCCACAGTTTTTTTCTGCAATGTTAAACCAATTATGTTTACTCGTATAAAACTACACATGCAACTGATATCCATACTTAAACAGCTTTTGTTATCAAAAAAAAGTATTTATATAGCTTTTATAAAAAAGCAATAATATAGGATAACTAAAGGCAGTATGATATACTGTAAATTTATTTTTTATTCGACGTAGAACCCACTCAAGCAGACAACAAAACATTACAGTATTTTTCAATTTTTAATAAAAAAAAATTTGTATGTTTTGTCATTCACTATACAATTACTACATGGCTTGTAATTCTTTATTTCCATTTTTCTTTTATTTACAATACCTCGCGATTTTTTTTCGTCTACGTTAAAAAAATTGCTCTGTATTAAGTACAGTTTAATTTTTACTTATATAAGAAAAAAAAATTGGTTTTTCATACAAATTTGTAAGTGAAGCAATTGAACGTCAAAAATTCATATGCAACAGAATATTCATTTTGCAGTTTATTATTTTCTTGGCAAATTTTATACTTTATTTTAAAACGCAGTTTTTTTTACACTCAATTTAAAAAATTGCCGCAATAAGAAACATTACTTGTATGCATTAACGATTCATAGACAAGTTTTGTAGCCAGTTAATGTTCCGCATTATTGCAAGAACATGAAATTATTTACATGCAAAAAGAGTTTCTAATTATTCCACTTTTTTCTGTCAAATATGTTATGGTGTATTAATTGTATATTAATTTTTTTATCATGTAATGTATAGTATTTTTATCATAAATCATGTTTAATCCATTTTTTTATAGATTTGCAAATAAAAGTACAATATAAGTGTGTATCATACTAAATTTCTATAATTTATTTGCTTTCTATGCGCTTAAGTATTTTTGCGAACCGATTTCAAAATTACTCCTATGCAAATATTTTTTTTTAAAAAACAAAGCAAGTATTGTTATATATCTAGTAAAATAAGTTTTTATAATAGATCTACATATCAAAAAATAAAAACAACCAAAATCGTGGTTATTGCTGTTTTATATGGCAAAAAAAGGCTACATCTATGATGAAAAAAACAAGAAACGTATTGCGCGTACGTGGTATGTGTTCAACGCGCAACAATTGCACTTCTTAATATAATACCCCAGTAAGTAAATAACCTTTGTTATTAGGCTTCTGCATATCAAATTACACATCATGATATTAATTGTGAAAAATATCTATAATTTTAAATAAGGGTCCGTTATAAAAACAACATTTTTTTGATCAGCGTCAACAAATTATGTTATATACAAGCACTTTACTTAAGAAAAGTATAGTTATTTTATTTTAGATTTGATTTGGTTTTTTATTAATACACTAAAATTAGCTTTTTTTGTAAAAAAAACCCTGATTTTGCCACACGACACAGCTGGCCAATAAGATATGTTAGGCGGGATTGTTTAAAACTTACATAAAAACATTTTGAAATGTTTAAAAATTACTGAAACTTTATAAATTTAAGTTATAATGCGAAATTGTTGATGTATTTGAGATACGTATTGAAACGCATCAATAGGTACAACAACTAGCAAAAGATGCCTATAAATTAAACCCATGGTTGCAATTTTACCTATGGGTAAAAATGAAATTTTGGTGAGTGTAATAATTTTAACCTTAGATAAAAACCTACCCATAAAATATAAAAAATGCCTTTTTTTGCATGGATATTTATTTACACATGGTTATGGTTTTTTTGCTGTGAAATAAGAAATTTTATTAAGTTTTACCCATGGTATTTTTTTTTACCTTTTTTATTTAGTAATATATACCCCCTTTACCATGGGTAGAACACAATAAGTACCCGTATTATATCCGTATACAAATATGCATTGTTTTTTGTATTTTTTAGAAAAATTTGTAAAATCATTTTTTAATGGTAGATGTGTTAACCCTGTTTTTTACGCAAATCAATACCAGAATTCATAATTTTTAATACAAAACAAAAAACTTCGTCGTAACAAGTTAAGTGACGTAATAATTTCAATATATAAATACTTTTTTTCATTCGCTTTTAGCATCTATAAAAACCTTTCCTACTTTTTGTTACCTTTTTACTACTTGCCTGCTGTTTTTTATTTGTTTAAGTAATTTAATAACAAAAATACAAAAATGCAGTGGCAGTATTACCACCATGCAAAAAAAGGTTAACAACATTTTTAATTGTTGTTTTACGTGTCTCATACACGTTTAATTTTATTGTAACCAAAAAAAGGGCTGTTAATACTTGCAAATAAATACTATAGTTTTATGAGGTGCAGTTACAGGTAAAAAATTTTAAGTTTTTCTAACAATTAGACATTGCATGCTATTTAGTAATTGTAGTGCATAAATACAGTGTAAAATCTTTCCAATACCATTAATATACCTGAAATTAACAAGTATTTACAAATGCATTTAAAAGGTTCGAAGATTTTACCATCATTAGCTCTATATAAGATACAACTTTTTTTTTATAAATATTAAACTTTAAATATTTGTCTTTTTTACCACCCATGTTGTTGAATCGTAGTGCAGCCACATCTTACTAATAGTACTGGGACTTTTTAACAAAGTTTACGTCTAATAGTACTACAGAAAATTGCACAATACAATTAGCAACCAGTAATAAAATTAGAAAATTGATGGCTTGACAAAAAATATGCTATATGGTAAGCGCTATCTTGCAACGAAATAATACAAATTCAAAACACACATAGTTTAGCAGAGATAAACACGAGCAAAATATATATCTCTCTATTCTAAAAATACATATTAAAGTTTTCATTTTTCTTCAAAAAAGTTACCTGCAAAAACGCGTATTAATTTGCCCTTTTAGACTTACAGTGCAGTCTCAATAATAGCTGCGACGTCACTAAAGCCGACCCCTTAAACCGAACAAAAGGCGCAACTATTTGGCTGTCAAATTACACGGCAACCGTTTTATGTAGTCATCCTCAGTAAAAAAAAATCGCGAAACATGGTCAGAATTACTTATACCCTGGCTCTAGGTTTAGGACCATATGTTACTTTAGTTTTTTGTACACGAGAGATCGTAAATAAATAAAAAAATCGAATAACGTAATTACACTTAGTTTGATTTATTAACAAAATATATAAGTAAAAATTGCAGTTAATAACAAAAATTGCTTTTTAAAAAAAGTTTTTGTAGGAGTAAATTATGGCGTGTAATATAATAATAGTTATAATAATATACAATAAATTACATTTTTCTAGAAATAAAAACTTTTCTTAAACTGCAATTTTGCAAAAAAAAAAAATTGGAAGCTACAAACCATTGTTTAGATATTTTAAGGTTCAAAAAAATATATATTGACAATGCAATACATTATACAAACATTATTCTATCAGTATTTATGCACACATTAACCACTTTTGCTTTAATTTTTCCATTAAAAAAAGGAACGTGTATTTTTAGCATTTTTTACTAAGAGTTTAATACTAGAGTTATATTATTTATAAATAAAAGTTCTTATCAGCCGCGTAATAGTCATATTACCGTTTCAATCTACGTTTTTAAAAGATTAAAAATATACAAGACATCAACTGAATATTTCTTGGGTAATAAAAATGCCGGTCATAACTTTTTTTCAGTTGTTTGCTTCGCGTTATAAACGGCAAAGTACTTTTAAGCAAACCTTTTTTACACCTTTTGTATAATATAAATTTAGTTTGCTATTACAAGAGACGTATACATGTAAACAACCAATTTTTAAAATTCGAATATTACAAAAGCTTTAGTTTTAATATTATATGTAAACTTAGTTAGACAAATTTTGTAAGCAGTAGATTTATACAATAAATATGTAAACCGGTTCTAAAGGCCGTATTTGTAATTTTTGTTTTACATCGCAAGTATGTCTTATTGTTACTTTTTTTTCTTTCTTTTTTCTTTTCTTTTCTTAACGACATAGATTAACTAACTACGCATGGTTGTGGATTAATACAGTTGTTTTTATGTAAAATGCGCTAAGCGTTGATTTTGTAAAATGGTTATACTATTTTTCTAGGTATTACAGCTACTAATCTGAATAAAATGACGTAAAAATGTAATAAGAACAAAATTATTAGAAATATCAAAGATTAATTTATAGCATTTAATGCAGAAAAAAATATTTGCAAAACGCATTTTTTCCTCTTGCAACCTTTAAAGTGTTTAATTTTTTATTCATTCTTTTTTGTGATTATAAGTAAGCGAAAATTTTTAATGTTAGCGTCGCGAAATTTTGTATAATACGTTAAGATATAGTTTCTATGTAACAAGATGAGAATATTTTGTCACAGTTTATGACTAGTTAGTGAAATTGATAATTTTAAATACTATAGTAAATTCAGAAACCAAAACTTTTGTTACAAAAAAGATACTTGCTATAAAGACAAAAACAACAAGAATTGTAAAACTTCGATAATAACAACATTGATTGTATTTCTTTTACACTGCAAAAAAACACCAAAAAATACGATTTCCATTGTTGCTTTTTTTGTAAATATTTTACACACAACCCTTTTTTTTATAGTATTATATAATGTGTGTGTTTATTTACCAACATTTTACAAAAAAAAAGTTTATCACAGTACAGAAAATCTCCAAGTTGTATGATAAAATGATAAATCGTATCTAAAAAGATTATACGCAGTAAAGCCTTAAGTACGACGTATTAATGTTTAATTTAAATGGAATAAAGGAGTATACAAATTTAAGATTGTTAAGTTAGACCATTTTCTTTTATAGAAAAATTGATTCACTATAACGAATTTTAAATGTTAATTTTTTTTATGTTATATTATGTGTTTTAGTTTGTACATGTTTTCTTTATAGTGAAAAAAAAACTTTCTCGTAAGTGCAGGCAACCAAAAAGTATATTTACTCGTTTTTTATTGTTTGATGCTATCTTGTTGCATTTGAAATGCGATCATGCATTAAAAATATGCAGCGTAAATACGAACTATTATAGAGAAAGGCACGCACATACAAATACTATAAAAAAATACAAAAAACAAAGTAATTATAAGTAAATTTATGTCGATAATAAATTATACGTAAACCTGGTCTAGGTTCGTTTAAAAGTTTTACTTTAGTGTTTTCATTACTTTTTATCTTATTATTTGTAAAAAACTATCTACCCTAAATATTAAATAAAGCTAACTCAGTACCAGGGACGTTTTACGGGAAGTGGGCTCGGCAGGGAAGCAAAAACAGTTTTGCTAAAATATCGCCACAAAAAAGGAAAGGCTCTTTTTTGGTGCTCAGGCTTTTTTGATATACAATTTAGAATTTACTATTTTACATCTCAATTTTTACAAAAATAATAAATTAACATATGTCTAATATATATTTATTATTTGCTCCGTTTTTTTATACATTATAGTAGACTACCCTTTACCGAATTTGATGGCTACGCATCTGCTCGGTACGGCTAAAGAGTGTTACAATATGCTACGGCAACATAAAGAAACAAACAGCAATTATAAAAAGGCATAAAAAATAAATGAGTCACAAAAGCAAGGCGGCAATCATAAGTGCGTCAACAAAAATACCTAAAGCCTATTTATCAAAACGCTGTTTGCAACATAAAATCTCTTTTTGAAAAGTTTGTTCCTACCTTATACGTTAAGCGACATTTACGTTAGCGACCTAGTTTTCCGTAACAATAAAATCAATTAATACATAAATAAACAAATAAACGATAAGCGTAACTATTCAAGTTTTGCAAAAACAAGCAAAGACGTCTATCACACCATAAAAATCTCATATTTAAAACATTTATTACATTTAATATTGTTGCGTATTATAAAGTCACAGAAATATGCATATTTTTTTTTGCAATTAAAGTTTAGTATTTCAATAAATTTTGTTATATGCAAAACTTAGACGAACTGTTATCAAACTTGAGATAAAGTCCCTTGTGTCGATAATACTCGAATAAGACTAGAAAATGTGTAAAAATGTAGAATATGTTGTTTTAACGATTCAATTTATATTTAATTAAACCGCGGCGTTTTTTGTGTTCCTGCATGGTTTTTTTTTAACATGGTCTTTAAGGTCTTTTGGAATGTTTATCGTATTCAATAAAACATAAGATACTTTAGTACTTTTAATTTCTTTTTACTTGCCCGCTAGACGCGTTAGTTATACACATATGTTTTTAGTTTTTCATTTATATTTGCAAAAAATACATATTTTTGTTTAACTTTTCAGCCAAAAACTGTGTAAATAATGTAATAAATTTGCACTATTTTTCATTTAAATATTCACGGTATAAATAAAACAGCGTGATTTTTGTGCTTAAATAATATTTAAAAACTGTTATACTATAGAGATTTATTACTTCCATTTTCTTCGGACTGCAGGACAGATGTGGTTTCTGTATTATATAAGTTTCCTGCAAAAATATATGGTTGGTCGGTTACCTCAAAAATCAGAAATCTAGCAGAGGAGAATAGTATATGTATTTTTAAACTTTTTGTTTTTTAAAGTCTTTTTTATACCTTTGCAGCAATTTTTTGTCAGTATCATAACATGTTTATCATTTTTTATTTTTTTGCTCACTCGTATTGCAGTTATATACACGGCTTTAAATATGTCATCGCGGTATAGCAGCAGACTAGCACTTTTAAAGGTGCTGGCAACAAACCTTTAAAGAAAAAGTTATGTGTATTGTAGACAAAATATTAGTTTTTTATCTAGTCATAGGTGCAAAACCTGCTGAAAAACTGATTGCAAAATTCTTAAGAGTAACAAAATTCGGTAAATGATTTACACGTTGCATTTCAAAAAGAAAAATTCACTAGTAAAGTTAGGTAGATGTTAAAAAACGAATTATCTAGTTTTGTGTTTGTTTATGGATTTTTGTGTAGTTTATTATAAAAAAAATTGCAATTACACGAAAAATCAAATCGTGCTTTTTTCGGTATTCTTTTCTTAAAAAAACTTAAGTATCTATATAATTTCATAACAAATCAAGCAAACAACCACAAAATATACAGCTTAATTCGTGTGATATGTATAAAATACATAGTATATGTTGCTTTTAATATTCTATACAATCGTACATGCGTAAGTTTCTTTTTATTATATAATTGCTTCCACAAGTTCTTATTTGTATGTATATATTTTTTTTTGTTAAAATGTGCGTTTAATGTCTAGCATAAAATATTGTCTTTGAGACTTTGAAAAAAAAGTTTTATATATATTAACGCAAAAATAAAAAAAAACAGCGCTTTAATCTGTTTAAAACAGGCATCGCTTTTTAAAAAGATCTTTTATTCTAAAATAGGGCGTTAATGCAAGCAATAAACAATCAACATAATTGGAACTAAATTGCACATTAGTAATTTAAAACCGGTTGAATAATTTATATTGTTTCAAAAGGCAAACTTATAAAGAAATTATTACAAAACTTGTGTTTAAATAATGATTTTGTACTGTGTAATGTAGGGGTCGTATTTTTAATCCCTGTACACTTAACAGGTGTTGTTTTGAAAACATGTATTTCAGGAAAAATACAGAAAACATCATTAAATTTTCTTGGAGAACAGAAAGTGTATTATGGCTAACTACAAATACATATGATTGGCATGATTATACCCCCCAAAAAATAAAGCTCTATAAACGATTGTAAAAAAAAAGTAAATTTTACGTGGGTCTTCTTATACATATTCGTATAACTATAATATGTAAGTCTAAACATTGTTTTATATTATAGATTGAAGCTATAGATAACTAAAGACCAAGTTTTCCATTTTTGTGCCACGCTGATATACATTATAATACTAAATAAATCTATATTTTGCTTTTTTTAACAGTAAAAAAAATAATTATAAGTCAAAACTACGTTTTATTTTTTTATTATTTGAACTAAACTAAATTTTCTTTCTTTGATTTTAATTTAATAATTTTAATTTCTAGAATCTTTGTAGATTTTATTTTACTATATAATGATTTGGTGCAAATGAAATAAATTCCTGATATAAGTATAATTAGCAAAGTCAATTTGCAACGTAAAAAGTAACAAAATCTATGCTTTGTCTACCGTTTATAACAATCATGCACAATATAGCTGTTTTTGTTGCTGAATTGCAAAATTTTAGAGTTTTGTTGTGTGTAATTTATTAACATATCTTTGCGGTAAGAGATTTGTAAAAATATGTGCTTTATTGTTGACAAAAATGCCCTGCATGGCCCCGAGCATTTTTTTTGCTTGGTTGCAGTAAAATTGTTGAGTTTTTACTTTATTTTACATATAACACACATTTTTTAGAGCGCAAATTTAATTTACGACGTGTGAACTCTTTTTATTTGTATGGTTATCGTATCTATCAATATTTTGCACAAATACACAATTCGGAGATAAAACGGAGACTAGTACAATGAACCTGCTTTCAATGGATTGTGTCGAGGTTTGTTTACGTGGTCTATATTTTTCTACATCATATTATATTTTATTTTTCAGTAAACTCTTCTGTAATGTAAAACACAAAACGCCGAATTAACTTTGTATAAAGCTACTGTAAACAACTAAGTTTTAAAATAAAAAAGTTTACTGCAATTTAACATTATGCTTTTTTTTAACCTTTAAATAGACGTACTCGAGGGTTTCAATTTGTAGAAAAAATAGAAATCCGAATAAACGAACACATTATGCATAAATATACTAGTTTAGTAGCACAGAAGGTATATATTTTGCAAATAAAAAGTATTATAGTAGACTTAGTATGCAGCTACTAGAAAACTCGTCTTTTTCAAAACTATTGCATAAATTGTAAAAATTTTATTCTTTGTGAAATGTGATACATATATAATTTACAAATTAGAACTCTTACCCGTTTTTATCTGCATATATCAAAAAGAAAATATTAAAATTGTTGCGAACATTGCTAAAAAAAAATTGACTCATTTACTGCACTGATATTACTTTTACACAATATCCTTTTTGTAAAAATGAAAAATTCAGATCGAGCAAACTATTCTACTTTGATTAGGAACGTGCTTATAAGTGCACCGCAAAGTCTTTTTTTACATGCGCTGTAGTGATTTAGGACGCATAAAGGTTTTTTGTCATTTGTATTTGCATACTAGACAGTTTTTCGCATTTAGTTTTACACCATGAGTATTGACCAAAGCTGAGAATCTGTATACTTATCAACATATTATACCAAAATAAACTGTTAAAGTTACAATTGTACGCTTTTAGCGTTTTTATTTTATAGAAAATATGTTATAGTTTTTTTTCGAAGTAACCGTGGGCGTAAAAAAGGCCACAGATTTCTTATTCATTTTTTAAGGATATAAAATATAAGACAAAAAAAAAAAACTTTTACAAACGTGTATATTTGTATCTGAACAAAAGTGCCTATCATATGATGCTTAGATAAAGTCATATTAATGGAATGTTTGGTACGATATTTTATTTGATGACCTCGCAAAATCTACCGGAAATACAAATAATTTGGGTATATCGACCAATAAAATGTAAAAAAAAATCTTGGTGTTTAAATGCTTAATTCTTGACTGATGTTTTTATTTTTTTGCTTTTTTACAAATTAATAAAAGTTTGAAAGTAAAATTATGAAAGTAAAAGACTATATGTCTAAATGTTTTACGACATATGGGTTGCTACTGTAGCATACAAAATTACGTTCGTTATATTCGTATTAAAGTTATGCATTTAAGTATCATTTTTTCGTACCTTTTAAACGTTATATATTTCTCGTTACTTTTCCCATACTTTCGATATTTTTTTCATGTGTATTTTTCCTGTAGATATTGCGGCGCCTCGCAATTGGTTTACACGTGTTTTTTTTTGTTAAAGACATTTTTACTGTCTTAAATATCTTTTCTATCTATTTTTGTGTAGAATATAAATTTCACTTTCTCCCATTTGATTTTTTGTCCACAAAACTTGCAGGTGCTTTCAAAAGTAAAGGAAATAAAAGATTTTTGATATACGTATATGCCAGTGGCATATTCAAGATTTTTTATCGGAGGGGGGGTTGCGACGGATTTTTTTTTTATTTCATAAATTTCGTATCTCGAGACCCAATGATTGATACTCGATTTTATATTAAATTTTTAAAATATGATGCCGTATACTATTTCGGTTTTCAAAACTTGGCTACTATCTTGTGAATTTTTTTGAGGTTTTTATTTACCCCTTCCGTGATGTTATATATTATAAAAGTTTACTAAAACTATATCAACATTGTTATTGGTTTTTATACATATAGTACAACGTAATCTACCTCGTTAACATGCACTGCAGTCTATTCGACATGTATATACTATGCAAAATCTTTTATTAAAAGAAGCGAAAAAAAACCCCTGAATTTGCTGTCCAGCAGAGCTTCCTACTGTCTATGTATACGATCATAAAAAAAAAGCTTATGTTATTTATAATGTCGCGTATAAGCAGAGATTTTTTTACAAAGTTCTATTAGCATAACAGATATATACAAAATAGAGCAAAAATACGGCAGGAATTATAAAGAATTTTTTTTTTTTTTTGCCATGTAAGTATGATATGAACCTATGTAGCAAATTTGTTTGTTTTAATAAGGCTATTTTTTTTTACTTTGTTTTTTTAGAGGTTTTTTAACAGGTTTATAACAGTTCTATTTACTAGTTTTTTTTTTAAGGTTTGGTACGAAATGAATATCATTGAAAAAAACAAAAAAGTTATGTTATCGTATGTTAAAAGGCTGCACGAAATTTCTTAACGCTTTATAAGATAATATGAAATACCTTTGCATTTTATTTCTTCAGTATTAAAATGACACTGTGCCAATATAACGTAATACAAAAAAAAAACCCTTTTTGTTGCGTATTTTTTTTTTTTTTGTAAGTATGTATTATATTTAGGCAAGCTACCTTCTGATTAGTAAACCTTACATTCATATCTATTGATTTCGCATTGTTTTTACACTACAACTGTATGTAAATCTGATGTAAGCATCGTATTTTGCATACAAAAAAAAAACAAACTATCACAGTACTTGCTTGCAATACAGCCAATGTTACATTAGAATAAAATATCGACCCAACTAGTAAATGATGAGGACCGTTAACCAAAAACAAAAAAAGTGTTGCAATATATTGTTATTGTGTTATAATACAAGTGTTTTTTTTATTATATTAAATTTACAAGATTTTTATATATAAATGTTTTTCTTTATTAAGAAAAACAATGTCATACAGAAATACGTCAAAGCGGAAAACAATTTTGCTTAAAAGTGGTTTACTAACCTTACATTTATAATGATGTTTTTTTGCTGCGTTCGTACAATACACGCCAAACAGATTGTTAACAACGATAACGTGTCGCCAACAAATTGTTATAAAATACACGAACAACGACAAAATAAGAACAAAAAGAAGAAACAAAAAAACAATAATTTTGTTGAAAAAAAAATGCTTTGTAAGATCGAGAAAACAACAAGGACTACATCTTATTCTACAAAAACTTGGTCATTGGGGTAAAACGTTTTTGTACTTTTTTTTAGAAAAAAAACCACTTGCGAACGTTTAGTTACTTGCATTTAAACAGTGTGTTTTGCACATTATAGTAGTTTCAATATATGCATTCACAACTTGTTTCTTGCTTTTGTAAAATATTGGCATAGTCTTTTTATACCTGCAGACAATACCAAAAATTTTTAAAGCTTGTGCATAAAATCAGCTATTATCACTGGACCAAAAATAGATGAAAAAAATACGCACTGCATTTTACTTTAGGGATGTATGGTTTGACACAAAGTTGTTGTGTAATTGCAGATTTTTCATGTATGTTTTTTTAAAAATTTTATCTCTTTGCTTTTTCGGGACCGTTTTACTATTTCTATGTCTATTTTTCTGGCCCGTTCTGTGTCTATTTATATATTGTATACATGAATCCGGATCATTTTTTTGAGGTCCCTTGTAGACTGTTGTCTCATTTTATTTCTGTAAATGTATTTTAATGTTGGCAAACAAGCACCAAGTATAAAATGTATGTGATGTTTTATAGAATAATAAAAATTATGTCAATGAATGAAAGCATATACCATAATGTTTAGTTTAAAAAAAATAGACAAAAAACAAAGTTCGTGCAATATACAACGTATAGATGTGTGTAAATACTAATTTTGAAGCACAATAGCCAAGCAATATAATATTTACGTACCTTGTTTCGTAGTTAATAAATTTTTGTTAGTAGACGCGCTTTTTTGTATTTTTTCGTTGTATGGAACATGTCATTTTTTTTGGTATTATTCTTTTTTTTTTGTTTTAAAATTACCAGTGCGTTTTGTTTTGGACAAACCGACTTAAAATTCGGGATTCTGAAATAAATTAAACGTAACTATAGTACCACTTTTTTAGTAGTAAAAAAAGTCTTTTACATTCTTGCCACATATACGCAATAAGCTGTTTTAATTTTTTAAAACGATTTTTTTGGTAAAAAACATATATAGGCGTATATAAAGTACACAAGTATATACATAAAAGATAAATTGCAAGAAGTAAATATGTAAATGCTGTAATGTGTTAATTGCTGTTTAAGTCAAGAATAAAAAATTCAAAAGTAACAAGCATTTATATAAGAGTTCGCCAATAGTCTTAGTGCAAATCTGTCTTAATCCTGTACTACATTACAGCATTTTATCAAAAACGTGTGTTTTTGTTGTTTTTTTTGTAGCATATTACATCCGTGTATCCACTCGACGTTAAAAAAAGACCACAATTTTAAAGTTAAACGCGTAAATACAATTCTTTGAAGTATAGACGCCTAAAAAAAACAATAGAAATAGTCTATGTTTTTTACGTTTTTTTGCGTTTTGCAAACTAAGGAAAATATGCAGATATACAACAATGTAGTACAAAGTAGTTATAAAACCCTTTTATAACCAAGAAAACTTCATTATTCTTGCATTTTGTATATCTTTTTGCACGAAAAATATATGTGTCTCGAACAAAGGACAAAATTGATTTATGTAGAAAAAATCACTAAAAAAAGATAAAAAACGCATTAGTAAAAATACTACAGGCGTGAATTTAACATTGCATTACAACTTTTTATCTATTGTTCTAGTGTGACGGTATGTATTACAAAAACTATATTTAACATGTATATATACAGCATAAACATGTATGTTCTTATGTTTGCATTTTTTTCCTTTCTTACAAAGAATTACTAAATTCTAATTTTTTTATAAAAAAAAAGTAGAGCATTAAAAAAAAAAAGAAAACCTGTTATTTTAATAGTATGGTATACATCAAGACAAAAAAATACATGCTTACTTATTTTTAATTGTCGGTGGTTACATTTTATGTCATTAGTCAATCTAGTTTTTTACAAAAAGTACAAAAACATACATATTTATAAAACATCACCAGTAAAAAAATTTTTAAGTTTATAAATGAAACAAAAATATACTATAATTGTTACGTCAGAATATTTATAAAATATCTTTACCCCTTAATCTTGGGCAAGTTTTTTTTACGGGGGGGGGGGGTTAAACCCCTCAACATCCCCCTGAATACACCACTGATATATGCTAATTGTTTTGCATATGAAATATAAATTTCAAAAAAGCATAGCCTGTTTAATCAAAAATTAAGTAAAAAGACTTTTGCATAGTATAGAAAAATTTGACCCTAAACCGTAGAATATGCTGGAGCATATGTCTACGTATTTTGTAATGCACTTTGTATAATTCCACATATTTAGGCATTTTGTTTTACTTTATTTTTATCAATCAATTTTTAGCTTTTCTTTGCAATGTAGTGATGGCCTGATCAATAATTTTGGTTTTACTAATTCATACGAGGAAATTTTTTGTGCTTTACCCAAAACTTACCGTCAATTTAAAAATTGCTTAGGCAGTTTAATATATTCCTTTATGTATCAATTGCCCCTAACAGTTTTACAAGCTTACTTTTAGTGCATAATATAATACTCGGTCTTGTAAGCATTATTTAGATTTTTCTTATTGTCGCACTAAAATGGGACCTTATATAATATCCTCTGGATGTTTTTTTGTAATTTTCTGTTGTTGTTTTCTGTTTGGCCCCCATGTAATAACAAAGTATATCTTTTTAGCAAAAGAGTGCAAATTACATCAAAACATTAAATACTGCAAAAATACTATTATGGCTCTTAGTATTGTAATATATATACTTTTAAGCCGAAATAAGATATATTTTATACATCTGGATAAAAACAACCATTTTCTTATATTGATTATATTTTACCTTATACGCCCGCTGTTTTTCCCGCTTAGTTCGCGCGCACGAAATACATGAAAATCTTAAAAATTGGCATTAATACAAATTCAAGTGTTTGTAAGGCGTATTCGCTGACGATTGCTATACGCAAAAACGTATAAATACCCCTTTATTTTTTTTCTTAGTGTTAAATTGACAACAACAAACTTAAAAATATTACAAATTATAGTGATAGTTAGTACACTGTTTTATCCCGGTTAGTATGCGATAATTGTGACCAATTTTTTGCACATGCGCGACTACGTTGTACTTCTTGCGCGGATACATAACGCGTCACAATAGAAGTCATATCGGCTCAAAAATTTTTGGCTTAGCTTTTCTGTCGAAATAAATGATTAACATCCATTGACCGCTAAAAATCATTTTCTACATTTGTTCGGTATTAAAGATAATAAAAAAAGTTCTAGATAAAAATATTCAACTAAGAATGTTTGTACAATGGTACATAAAAATACGTCGGCTATCTACTCTAAACAAAAATTTCTTTGGCGGGTCGCACGAACTCTCATGTTATGAACTGCTATAGATCTGCAAAAACTTTCCTGCGCGCAGTATGTCGCATGGTTTACATTTCATGCTCCGTTCTTGGTTAAGAAGCTGCAATAAAATATGTTTAAAAGAATACAGTTTTGCTCTGTAAGGAGTAGCAAAATCGAGGATTGTAGGTATTAGGCATCTGTCCGTACAAAATGATCTGCCGATAGATATGATATTACAAAAAATTTTCAAAAAGATAATATTTATAAAACCATCTTGATCGTGATCCTTGCAACCCAGCAAAACAATAAACATAGCTGTTTCAAAATAACAAGAACAAAAATGTTCAACCTAGGTGCAAGGCTTTCTTTTAGTCATATATTAATTCTGTTGATAATCAGATTGAAAGTTATGTACCAATATATCTTATCGCATACTTTGCTACCCCAATCGAGTTGTATGCAGAAAAATGAAATAATATTGAAGTTCACAGTAAAAAAACATGCAATTGGGTTAAAAGCTAAAATATATTGAGCTTTTTTTTGGA
Source organism: Agrenia bidenticulata (assembly GCA_034694785.1). NCBI lineage: Eukaryota > Metazoa > Arthropoda > Collembola > Entomobryomorpha > Isotomidae > Agrenia > Agrenia bidenticulata. Next base: position 37,923 of record JAQFYM010001050.1, read on the forward strand.
AAGTTAATTAGTTATATGTCATAAACAAAGCAACACTAATTCGCAATGGTTTCATCATACTGGAAAATAAATGTTTTAGCATGCGCAGTTGTTTTTCAATACTCTTGAGTGCTTAAGACAATCAATTTCCTCAACATTCACATAAAAGTCACACCCGTTGTTCTTGAAAATTTAAAGCGTTAAGTTGGACTAAAAAAAGGTTTTAATAATGACTTTATAGCGCTTGTTGTTGTAAAGTATTTATTATAGCTTTTTTTTTTAAAATCTCCGGTAAATATACGCAACAAAAAGTATTTTGCAACTATAGAAAACTGCATACATTAAGCAATTTAATCTTTGATATTAGATATCAAACAAAAAAAAAGCCGTTTTTTTTGCGCATTTTATTAAACCCAGTTTAATAGTCCACAATCGATTGCGTTTGTCAAAATAAATAAGTTTTACTGCGTTATATTGCATAACCCTACCAAAACTGTATAGTAACGTTTTATAACGAATTTTTAAAATGCAAAAGATGTAAAAGATACGCTTTCGTAACTTATAATCTCCTTATAAAATTGTATTTTCATATACATATGCATCATCATGTAAATAATATATCTGTTTCTTTATATAATAAAAGCATAAATAAATAGTGTTTTTTAGATCAAAGCTAAAAAAAAATATTGTTTTTGTAGTGTTAGTAGAAATTGTCGCAATTAATTTCAAACAACTATAAACATGCATTGTCTATGCACAATAAATGTTAAAGAGATAATATTATCGTAATAAAGCACCAAGAAGTTTTTAGAATAGTTACAATTCATTGCATAGACTAGTTTTTTGTATACTTATATACTGGGCCGGAAACTGTTTTTCAATAAAATGTTAACGTTTGATGATTGATTGCTGGTATTATGTAAATATCGTGTGTCCCCTAACAATTTTCCCCCTAAACGATCGACTTTTGCATTGGCAAATCTAAAAATTCATATTCTCGCAAAAAAAGTTATAAGGACGTGTAACTTGTACAGCCTGCGGTATTGCTGCTTTTGCAACATTTAATTTGTTTTTTTTCAACAGTTAAATCTAATTTTATTACACTTTCATAGTAAATTATAGAAAAAAACCGCTTTTTGCATTTTATTTCGTCTATACTTGTACACATAATACACATGACGGTAAAAAGTGGTACACTGCCATATATGCTTTTCAAAATGCAGGCATTATGGCAGTAATTTTTAAACGTCTAGGTGTACGCTTTTATATTTCTTATATGGTTTTCTGCTTTTTGCTCATTTTTATATTGTTTAAATCGTAAAGTAAATTTTATCGTAAAATGATTAGTGCAAAATATTGTTAATGTTGTAAGTTTTAAAGATAAACATGTTCATGATGTAAACTATTTCCAATCCTTTTAAAAATTTTTTATGCAAATTAATTTTGCAAGCATTTATAGATCAGATGTTCAACAACAACATTCCGATCTTTAAGACAAAAAAACAAAACCAAGCAAAAAACTGTATATAACAAACGATCTATATATGGTTATACTATCCAAAATGGAAACCACGTAAACGGCAAAACCCGCCGACACTTCCATACCATATTGAGATACATGACACATATAAAACATTTGGCTTGGCACCTTTCCATTTAGCCACTACAATGTGTAATTACACTCGTTTTCGTCAAACTATATATAAAATTCCAAGAGTTTTAGACTTTTATAAAACGTATGGAAAATAAACTGTTTCGTTTTTTTTTTTACAAAAATAAATTGATTGTAACAAACTAATACATCGTATTTTTTTTTACTAAATTTATCGAGGATATCTTTTTGAACTAAGCATTTTGTTTTACAAAGGTTTTTATTTTTTTACTTAATTTTTTTAACCATATAAAAATGTACATCTTTGCATGAAAGGTCGATAACTATACAATTTCAATTCACGCACAAAATAAACATTTATTTTGACAATATTATATTTTTTTTCTGCTACATAAACTTCAATTTTTAGTGATAAACTGTTAGACGTTATTGGTTGATACAAATAAACAACATACATTAGACTTAAAACAGATCACAACAAAGTTAAATTACTTCTTTGAGTGACCGCAATATTTATCGTTAGATTATTAGTAACTTCGTGTAGACAAAAAGGCAAAAACATGTTTGATTTAAAAGGAAAGGTTCCAAAAAACAATGAGGTCAAGGTAAAGTTAACTTATTGTAAAACAATAATTTGAAGTCATTGGGTGGTTTAAAAAGTAAAGAACGCACGAATAGGGAATGAAAAGATACAATGCAACAAAAACTACAACAAGGAATACGGTCTTTTTGGCAAATAGAAAACGTGTTAAATGCGAACATGTGCAAAAAAGGCAAAAAAAAACGACAACATGTAAAAAGACTAAAGACAAGGGGGTAAAATTTTATAGATGTACAATATACTAAAAGAAAAAAGAAAACAACATAATACAGATTTAACATTAAAAAGCAAAGTATCTTTTCAAAAAAAAATATATTAACAGTAAATTATTTTTTATGCCGATTATCATTTCTGGTACAGCATAAGTACATTTTACCATGTTGTTTTCTTTAAATTTGTCGTATTTAGAAGAATGGCTGATAAATAGTTATTATATTTTGCGATACAAGCTATACACTATTTTATACTAACCAGTGCTTTTTTTATGTTTTCTAGTGCTAAAATTTTTACTATTTCAATACCCAAAAATTACATTTTTTGAATACATAAGCTATTTTTCTGAACCCAGAGCCTTTGGACTGTACGTAAACCATTAGAATAGATATGTGTATAATTTTGTTTTTGTAGAGTTTATTTATTTCCTGTTATATTAAATTATATTTTTATGCATTAAGAATTATTTTTATTGTGACTCGGGCAATCTTTGTATGAAAAAAAATGCGATTTAAACTACTTTAAAATTTATTAAACAAACGATGTTTAAATTATATACCTAAAATATTTGCGATAATCGAAGCGTCTGTTTTTTATATGAATTCTGTTATTTCAGTGAAAAAACGAATCGTAGAAATATATTGGTAAACTGATAATAAAAATTTTCGTATACCTTACCAATCATTTAAGATCAAATGTATGACGCACTGTTCGATAAATCCGTGTCATCTTTCTGCAAGATTTATAACCAATATCTCGCTAGTAATAAATATTTGCGAAAGCTGGAATCAAAAAATCATCAATAAATGCAATACATTATATTCTTCGTCAAACACATTGATACATGAGCTTCGATCAAAGGATGTTACAAATGATACGGTTATGGCCGTTAGTTTACCACTATGTTTTTACTTATATATCGGGTTTTAGTTTTTGGGTCGTGTCGGATCGAGTTGATATCGGGTCACTAATTAAACAGT
>JAQFYM010001051.1:0-41294 GCA_034694785.1 Agrenia bidenticulata
GTGGATTTTTACTGTTTAATTTTTTCTAAAAAATGCCATAAAATAAAAACCGTCTCATATATCTGCTTAAATAGATTAAATCTATTTTATGGTTTTAAAACAAGAAAATGTAGCTAGAAACTTGAATGGGACGGGATATTAACATTTTTTTATTTTTATAATGAAAAATTAAATTAAATTAAATTTGGTTTTATCCACAAAGTAAAAAAAGTGTTAGACACTGTTTACTTGTTAAGGTACAAATACAATCCTTTCTTTTGTTTTTTTGTTTAATTTTATATCAAGACAGTCGAAAATCTTATTTATAAAAAAATAGACCATATATACATGATCATACTAACAAAAATATTATTTGAAATAGAGTTTATTCTACAAACTTTAAAGTTCTGCGTATTGAATATTTGCCCGGCTATATGTAAACTATTGAGATACTACTTTTTTACAATATAGCGACATAAAAAACGCATGTTTTTGACCACTTTTTATAAAAAACACCTTTTGTTATTTCATAAACAATTACAACTTTCAAACTCACCACATGATAATTTAATAAAAAAATAATGCATAACATTGTATTTATGCAACAAAAAAAGTATTTATAATTCGTCTGCATTACTTAGTAAAGTTGTATAATCAAAAGAATAACTAGGAAGTTGTAAATTGCAAGATTTTGTAACTAGATTGCTATGAGTTCTGGCGAAAAACGCCTCTTAAACTTATTTACATTAATTTGCGTTGTTTATCTATATTTAAATCAATAATAAAGAAACCATAAAAAACAAATATAAAGCATGGACACATTTACAAGTGAATTTTACATGCCATGAAACTATTTTATTCTGTCACCGATAGCATATAGACAAGCAAAAATTGCATTGCAACATAATTTCAGCCTTTTCTTTTATTATGATTCATATGTTGTTGGAGTCTCAGACTCCATATTTCTTATCAAAGATAGAAGATAATAAAAATCTTTTGATCATGTTTTAGATATATTGATCGATTGGGTAGATTAATATCCTATAAAGAAAATTACTTGTAAATAAGCAGACAATTTTAAATATCTTTCTTGTTTTGCCTACGCAAACCCAACATTCCAACTGGAAGGTACAAAGGGTTTTACGATGATTCTCTGTAACGCCAACCCACGTTAAAGATGCTGTGGCAAATGACCTTGGGGAGGGCCAGGTAAGCCTGAGTTGAAAAAAAAATTACAGTGTGGCAAAAGCCCTTGGTGCGGCCAGGTGAGTCTGTTATAACTGAATATTAGTTGTGGATCTTGATTTGACAAAAGACCATGGGGGAGGCCAGGTAAGTCACTTCAGTAATACCAATCTGGTTATAAATAATTGTTGACAGATTTGACAGGTATGATAAACATGCCCCCCGGAAGACAATGCATAAGCACCCGGGGTTTTTGGAGGGGATGTTGAAGTCTCAGACTCCATATTTCTAACTAAAGATAAAAAGAATCTTTTGATTATGATTAAGATATATTAATTGATTGGGTAGATTAATATCCTTAAAAGAAAATTACTTATAAAAAAACAGAACATTTTAAATATTTTTCTTGTTTTGCCTACGCAAATCCCAACATATGTTAGGTAAGATTTTTTTTCAAAAGAAGTAGTAGTTACAAGTAAAGATTTCAGATAAATTTTTAGAATAACAATAAATTAGAAAACGGACCTTTTATATTTAAGAGTGAGTAAAAAATATTTTTTTGATTATTTGTCTTTCATCTAGCCATGCGTTTATAGGAATTAATGATTTTTTAGATTTTACTTCACATAAGGCCCCAGTTGGAAGTATTTTTTCTTATCAATTTTCTAAAAAACCTTTACAAAAAACACGAAAAAGATAACAATATTTTATCAGCGAGCAATATATTAGGTTTCGATTAATTTGTGACAAAAAATAATGATTCATTACATGATTTGTGATTTAAAGGCAAAAAAGCACTAAAATAGTTTCTAATTAAAATCCTATCTGTAATTTATTTAGCAAAAGTGAGAAAAAAGTCGTGTGGGGCAATAACGAATCTATTTTGTTTAAAAACAATACACTTTTATTATTTCACATGGCAAGTTTTATATATTTTTTTGGCACTCAGAAATAAAAAAAATGTATAAAAAATGTTTTTCTACGATAAACATACTAAAGTTAATGCATAGTAAAAGAAACCGAAGTAATACTTTTTTAAGGGGGAGACAGGTTGTCCATAAAAATCACGTCACAAAAAAAAAAAAACCATCTGGTGCATTTGCTGCGATAAAAAATTACTTAGACCATCAACTTGTAGAGAGCGCAGCGCTCAATCGTACTCCAGCAGTTTTAACAGCAAAAAACTAGTTTCAGATATAACATTTTTTTTTTTATAATTGTACATTATCGAAAAAAAAAAACATTTTAGAAAAAAACATAACTAAATTAATACAAAATTTTAACTTTGTTTTTTTTACAAATTTTGAGCAAAGAATTACTTTTAATTTAATGTCTTTTTGTTGGCTATGTTGGCAAATTATTTTTTCTTTTTTTTTATTTAGATTTTTTAATAATTCTTGCTCTTTATCTCTTTAAAAAGCGCTTCGTATGAAAACCGGTGCGCGCGTCGCACTTTTCATGTGAATTATGTAATTAGTAGGTTGATATACATATTTATTTTATTTCTTTGTATTAGCAACATTTGTGCAAAACAACACAGTTTTTTTGGTAGATTTTACGTTGATTTACAGCCTTATTATTCATTTTTTTTATGTGTCTTTCTTAAAGTAATTTTTTGGTCGTTATACAATGACTCACAATTATAAATGCTTAGTTTAAAACTATAGAGAAGAATAAGTTTGACACCCGTTGAAGTCGCATGCACTTTATAACCTCGTAGAATATAGAAAAAATTTATAGTTGCCTTTTTTTGTAAAATGCTAACAATGCTTTAAGCACAAATCTTATTTACAAGACACCCCTTATTTGTCTGAATTAATGACAATGGTTGTCTTTTTTATTTACCAAATACATAAAATATATTTTAAAAGTCGCTCAAAGATAGACTCCAAGCTAATTTTTAAATATAATTTACCAAAATATTTTTTAATCTAAAAGATGCGTGTTCTTTTTTATTTAATGCCTTATTGACCGTTTTTGATCGTTTTATTGTTTTTATATAGTACGCAATTTAATATATAACAATTTGATTTATTTTTCCGTTTAGGATTTCTAATATCAATTTTTTGTTTACCATATTTTAACTATTGTAGACAGTATTACTATGTAAAAATTTACTAACTAGTTAAAATAAAAATATGTGTAAGAATTGGCAATAAACACAATAAAATGCTTACAATACATATAAGAATGTTCCGATTGCCCATATATATACAAAATACCATTCATTATACAAAACACACTATATAAATATACCATTTTAACTTTGGTAATAAAATAAGGAAAAGCACTAAAGAGGTGACAACAGACATGGCAAGTTTTTTGTTGTTTAAAAAGACAAAGGAATGGCAGATGTAGATACGCTCTTTAAAAAACACAATACTATATTTACACTTTTTAATTTTGATTTTGCTGCTTTATATTTCATGTACTTAAAAGAAAATCAAATTTACGAAGCACAACGGATGTCCAACAAGCAGTTAGACTTCTGCGTATTTATCGAAGATATAAATTTTGTATGGGAATAAAATCATCTGTCTACTAATACAAAAAAAAAATACAGAAAGGCTTTTTAAGCTATTTTTCTTTTTGTTTTTTAGCACAAAATTTTTATAAGTTTCAAGAATGATTTGTGTTTTGAAGTACAAATTTTAAAAAGTTTTCAGAACGATTTTTGTTTTTAAAAACACAAATCAGCAAATGGTTAAAATTTTTTCGTGATCTTTATACACAAAATCAGCGAAGAGGAAATCAACGTTGTGTTTTTAAAAACATAAAAATCAGTAAAAATTTTAAGTATAATTTCTAGGTCGGTAATGGATCAGTGATAGCAAATGAGTAGGCATGATAACTACTCCAGGAGCAAAGCGAAGTCAGAGCGCGAATCGAGGCCTTCGAAAAATGCTGAAAATCACAAAATTGCTGCATAAAAAAAGGTGTAAGTGACACGATATATGGAAAGAACAGGATACAAGTTTACCATATCTGCTTTTATGTTTGATATGTAAAAAGGTATCCAGATAAAAATATATTTGTCATTACACCCAGAAAAAAAAAAGCAATCTAAAGGCAATAAAAGGTTTTTATGTAATAACAGCCAGCCTCATCCAACCTTTTATTTTTTGTTTTTTTATTTTTTTTTAAATTTTTTATTTGTAATGACCAGTTAAAAAACAAAAATGGTATCAAAGTACCTCTTTAAACAAAAAAACAGATTATGTGCACAAAAATTGATTTTTTTTTAATTTTTATATTTGTTTAGCCTTTTTTTGTAATTTTTTATGTAGTGATTTTTTATTTAAAATATACTGTATTTTTTTCTGAATTGTAATTTGAAAAACAAGAATAAAAGGTTACAAAAGCTGTATACAATACATATTGACAAAATTTTAATACTTGTATGGGTTTTAAACTTTAACTTTTTTGTTTTAATATGAGTTTTCTATTACTTACAACCTAATAGCTTTTTAATAGAGTAATAGAACCTCTGCCAAATTATCTGACATGTGTAAAGAGTAATAAGCTGCATGATGAGCTTTGATACGAGAGCATTGCTTAAACGAGTTATTTTGCTGGTTTCAGGATCTGATTTATAAATCTGCATCAGATCATCTCTAAATGTACAATTTTAGAACATATTTATATAACCGGACCGAACCAAACAGACAAGTGCAATTATATACGATACTACGACCAAAAGAGATAGTTTTATACGTGCACAAATATTGTTTGTGGAAACTATATAATTTTGCTGCCAACATTCATATTTCTAGAATAAAAAATTCTGCAATAACAAAAGTGTTACAACGGAAAAATTTCTACACAAACAATTTTGTGGATATAAGGCACATTTTGTATTTTTTTTTTAATTTATTAGTTTTTTTCGTTTTTTAAGCATACTATTTTGCTTGCTAACAGCAAAAGTTACATGTAATTTTATGTATTAATTACAAACAGAATTGTATATAGCAGATTGGCGGAAAATTACTATTTGATCAATTTGTGTATTTTTCGACCCATCCTTAAACTTTTAAATTTTTATGTATATATATATCCGAGAAAATGACAGCTGAGAATATCCATAATTTAAATCACAATACCGAAATCAAAGAAGCAATACTATCTTATACAAGGTAAACCGTTTAAGCTTTTTACAATAAGGGTTCTACCATTCATCAAGTAAAGGTTTTCATTATTCTTTTTATTTGCATTATTGAATAGAAAGGTTCTTCTTTAATTACAAATAGCAAACTGACACGACACTGGCGTGCAGGTTACATCAAACGGTTGGTGAGAGCACTTTGTGCTTTGTTGAGGAATGATTAAAAAAAATGTCTATTCAAAAGGACATATATAATAACATTCCTATCATAATATCAACACCTGATAATGATGCAATTAGAAACCGGATGGTCTTCAAAATGACAAGATTTGACAATAAGATGGTTTCCCATAATATATCTCAATTGATTGGCGGGCAGGATATAGTCACATGTGATCGAAGATAATAAAATAATGCCTGTAGTAAAAATAATTAAACATTAATCGACTTAAAAGAAGATGTTAAAAAATTAAATATTTTTTTTAACGCAATTGTTTGGAATTAATTGAACGAGTTTCAGCTGTTTTGGAATTTAGTACTATCAAATACATTTCAAAAAGATGATTTTTAAGTCTATGAAATTACAAAAAGTACTGGCAAGAGTGGTATAGCCTAAAAAATGTGTTCTGTAAGAACATAAATGGTCATAGAATATAGGAAAATTATTTGCTTTGTTTAGGTTATTTCTTTTACTTTTCGAATAATCAATATTTTTGCTATCATAAAATACTATTGTATACTAGGTTTTAACAGGATACCAGATCTGGTAATTGTTTCCCTATGGTTCAGCACAATGCAAGATTAGAAAACTATAGTAAAAACAATAATAATCAAATAAAAACAATTTTATTTTTTGGTACTCAAGATGATAGTTTATATTTGTATTGCTTCTCGATCTCTGTCTAATCTTCAAGATGACGCATTTACTGTATTTTTGGATATAATAAAATATATTTAGAAAAGTCTCTTGAGAAGTAAATATATTTAAAATATATACAAGGAAAAACAATAAAACAACATAAAAAACTTAGATTGCATTTTTTATTTTGTTAATTGTCACAAAAAAAGTTCTTGAGTGAGGTATGCAAAAGTTGTCTACACTAAATACATTTTTATAGCTGCCCAAATAAACGAATATGTTTAACTATAAAAAAATAAGATATTTATTAATATAAAAACAAAATTTACTACTATTTCTGATTAAAGATATAAATACTATAATCTAATTGCCCAAGATGTAAAATAAATACACACTGATACCACCGTCATTAGTCTACTGAATTAGTTGATATGTTTTTAGAGTAAGCGAGAACTAATATTTGCAATTTTTTATGCCAGTTTTTTAGTTTTTAATGATAAGTTTACCATCAACGCGCCACAAAACTACAGTAATTTAAATTATATTCCAGGTACCTATTTTATCTGATGTTGTGATTTTAACACTACAGCTACAACACAGGGTGTTGTAGACATTCTTTCTGTAAAAAAAAAAATGCGATGCGTTACTTATATTGCATAGTAACTTTTCATAAAGATTGTATTAAATTTTAAAAAAAAATCTTATGGATACAATGTCACTTTCATTCATTGTCAGAATTTGATGAATTATTGTGTCGACAAAAAACTATGAAAAGAATTAAGAAAAATCTGTTGACATACTGAGTCAACTTTCCCGTAGTAAAAATAGCTACCATTACTAAACGATCAATCAGAGCATGAACCAGAAACCAGAATCATTTAATAAGGGAACACGAAGGAAACAATGGCGACACCTAGAGATCAACATACAGAACAACGAAATCCAATAGACAAAGAAAAGGTTTTATATATGAAATAACAACAATACATCGTGTATCGTCTGTGCAAGAAGCAGTTAAGCTACCACCTTCATTTGCTTAACGGTCTAGCAAGGGTTCGGCTTAGCACTAACACACAAACAAGTCAAACATCAAGCTGACATGTGCATATTTAGAGACGTATAAAGAAAAAGACGAAAAGATTCGTAAGATCCAGAGGCTAGCAGATAAAAAGTACAGTGCTAAGGATAATACGATTCTTGTTCTTGTCGATATAATATAACGCCTAGCGACTTTTTAAGGTGTGACTAACGTAGTCTTCATTAAAATGATCTTTAGAATTTTACCCACGCAGTGGCAAGACAGATTATATCTACGTCAAGGAATGATGTTGATATATCATGGCATGAACACTTTACAATTAGCGAATTATATTAGAAAATCCTGCTAATACAAGGATTTTACACAAAGAACAAGATATGAAAAACAATATTGGCTGATGTGATGCCAGTAAGAAACATCTATAACCAAGTGCAAAAGCAATGAGAAGACAGTATTATTGCGATGTAACAAATAATATACGTTATTCTCCACAAAAGGGTAGTGCGAGTATTATGTGAGTACAACTCAAAATGCGAAAGAGTGTCTCTACCTTAAGAAGCTATAAAAGGAAAACGCGAAAAGCAACAAAATTAGACAAGAAGGAGTAGCTGGGGTCAGAATAGTTACATGTATAAGTATACAACACGTCAGCCATAGTAAAAAAATGGATCAGTAAATTAAAGATCAATGCCTAGAAAGTATTTTAATAACAATTTGTATATCGATAACTCCGTCTTAAACTTCGGCTTACATAATCATGGTAGTACAGTTAAATAAATGGATTATTGCACTAATAAATCCAGGAACAAATTTAAAATGAAAAAAATCTGCCTAAAGAGTGCAAGTGGCAACAAGATATCATGTGATAGCATAACTCAAGAATTAAAATAGAAAGTTGGGCGATCTTAATTGCAAGGCGGACTTCTACTGCACTCCTCATCTTACAGGAAAATTCTTTTAAGAGTGGCTTCTATATACGAAAATTTAATCATGATAGAGATACTGAATAAATGGACATTTCTGCAAATACACACCGGCAAGCAAGTTGCATATGTTTAAGCTATCAATAGAAAGCTGGCAGGGGCACGATCGGCAGTCTAACGCGACAGTATATAGGATATATTTGCCATAAAAACACAAGACTGTAAAGTATAAGTACAGGTGAGCACAGTTTGATTACACAACATGAACAAAATATCACGCGACCACAACATAACAAAAGCGCCCGCCAAGAAGAAGATGCTGGTAAGATAGTAAAGATTGCTTAACTTGAATAAATTGAAACGGGAATAAACAAGCCCTTACAGAGCGAAAGTGGTGTCAGTGAAAAAAAAGAAACAGAAAGAATGTACATAGGGTTCATAGGCCTTTTCCGCAATCACACGACGCGATTAATACCCGTTTCTGTACGTAGAAGACATATCGCGAACCTAGCGGGTGCAACGATCTTTAGTGGGCTCGCTTTACAATCAAAGTAGGAATAAAAAAAAGGGTTCCGTCAGATGTAGAAATGACGACCTTCGGATGCCGACTGGAACGTATAGATTTTTTACTATGCCATTCGGCTATGCTATTTCGCCGCCTACATTCCAGCGTTGTTTGGATATATTGTTTAAAGATTATATTAAGAAGTCTGTGATAATATATCTAGACAAAAATAATCTACTCCAAGACCCAAAAAAAACATATTCAGCACCTACAAAAAGTATTTGATAATATCAGACAGTCCGGAATCATCAAAAAAAAACGAAATGCAATTAAGCACAAAAAAAAAACATTACAAGCATATTTTTATAGTATTGTCAAAGTGCAGGCCTGCCCACAAAGAGCCGATGCAATATCAAGATGTAGGACACAAAAGAATATTATGAAACTTAAGAGTTTCTAGGATGTTTAGAGTTGCAGCGGATTTAGTCAAGATATGGCAGTTCTCTGTAACCTCTTAGATCGTCAACTAAAGACAAACCATAAACCCCAGATAAAGATTGTGTATTATCGGGAAATGAGTAATCAATTTGCCGCAATAAACAAGAGATATAGTAAGCTACTATGTAAGCTTTTTCAATCACTAAAACACAAGTCCATATTGACAGTATATCTATGAAAATATTGTATTAGAGCCATGCTAAGCCCAATCCATTGAATTGACATGTAGGAATAGTATTTTTTACAGCGCCGGCCGAAACAAAAGTCACCGCAATTAAAGCGGTACAGAGAACTTAGTGCTTGCAATACTGTTATCTGTAGCACTATAGACAACTCTTAATAAGATGCTTTTTAGATTAATGCACCAAACATATGGCATTGAAGTGTCTTGTAAGGCGCAGGACAGCAATTTAAAACTCTTTTGTTGTTACTTTGCATTAGAGGAAATAAATATTATATTAAACATATACTAGGAAAAAAGAATGCAAGTAACGCAAAAAAGCAGTTGACTAAGAAGAACGAAATATTTATGATATTAATGACCTGTCCTGTAATTTTTTTACGATGCCCGTGTACGTAAAAATGAAACGCTTTTATCAATGAATGATATACATAGATTACTAAATGCATACAACACTTATACAGGTCATGGTGAAATGGCCACCATAAAGTACGCAATCCTACGCAAATATACATGTAAATCTGCAAACAAGCATATTTACAAAATTATTTGCAACTGCAAGATATTCAACAGCTTAGCAAATAAACGAGCAAGAAAAGATATAGTGGCAACAAGGGCTGAATTCAAAGACTTTTGCTTAGTAATTGACCTTGTAGAGTTACTGACAGAACACGGAAAGGGACCGAAGTATATGGTAACAATAATAGATGTGTTTACGAGATTCACTTTGGCTTCCCAATTTTAAGTAAATAGGCTTGGAAAGTTGCGGTGCGTTGAAAAATGTTTTCAGGAGAAGTATGAAAACACCTAAAAGTACTTTTTTGTGACAATCGGTGCGAGTTCACCAGCGTAGATTTTGCTGAAGTATGCAGGATAGTCAATATATGGCGTAAATAATCAGTCCCTTAAGACCACCAGACAATGCGCAATTGAGAGATTGGAGTAATCATGTATGAAAAACTGCAAGAAAATCTTTGATTTCGGGCGGATTGATTAGTCAACAGTTTAAGTAAGTCAGTGCTAGCGTTAACTGCTCTTTTTTTAGACCGACTGGAATGACCCTAATCGACGCAACATTATGAATCATGCAAATATTGCCAATAGATCATGTAAACACGGCCCTTGAGTTTTATCATTGAAGAGGAAGATGCAGCTAAACACATAAGAGCGAGAAGACCTTAAAACTAGTAAGAATATTTTACAAGCACCAAGAAATAAAATAGATTCAAGGTTGGGGATTAGGGCTCATTATGACGTGACTGTAGCTTGCGAAAAAAATGGACTCAAGATAGCCAAGGGAAGTAGTTTTCATTGCAGCAAACAGATGGGCATACTTTTACAAGAATAAGGACGGGCTTGATATGGAATTAGCGAAATGCACTTAGCATATAGAAGTAGTAACAGGGGAAAATTGCTACGCACGGGCCTTCCGCAGGCAGTTGAAGCCCCGCGTAAATTAAGGCGCCAAAAAATGGCCCCACTTTAGGCCCAAAAAACATGGAAATGAGAAAACACAAGGATTAAAATGCAAATAAAACAATATGTTTTTAATAACCAACCCAGCTCTTTACCGTACCCTAACCTTAACCCTACCCCTAAACAATTAAACCCTTCGAAGTATACATTGCCGAAATGTTTTATAGGTTCTGTTTAGGCGAGGGGGTTATGGTTCGGGTAAGGGTTAGGGCTAGGATATGGCTTGTTATTTTTTTAATACATATTATGTTCTTAACATTTTGATCCTTGTGTTTTCTCATTTCCATATTTTTTGGGCCTATAGTGGGGCCATTTTTGGCGGGCTAATTTATGGGGGGCTTCAACTGCTCTTAGGGGCCCACAATGTAGTAATATCAAAAAGAGCGAATTAAGTGTTGGCACTACTTGAGTGTGATTTTCCGACAGAATAAATAGCTTACTTAATACCCACATTATCGAATCATGGACCAGAAACCAGCATTAGTGAATAAGTAAAACACGAATCCTTTAATGACAATAAAGCAACCTGCATTGTTCTTAGTTGAAAAGCTAGACAAATTTTGGATTAGTGTGGAATAATGTATTTATGTTTAAGCAAATACTGCATTTAAACAACATCAAAAATTTTTCTAATACGTATTTATGTAAGTCTGCGTTTTTGCATATGAACACTGTATAAACTGCATCAATAAATCAAATAAAAAATAAAGCTGATAAGTTCAAAAAAAATTTGACAAGAAAGCCAAATTTAACTTAAATTTTTTATCATTTGGTTATATGGAAATGGCAATATAGATTCTCTTTTGTTTTGATTATGTTGTTCATCTGATAATTTTATTGACCAGCGAAGATTTGAATATTGAATATTCAACACCAAGTTGGTATATGTAGACAAATTTTAGAAAGTGTGAGTTGTCTTTTTCGTCATCGTACGACAATATATTAAAACAAAAAATATTAAATACAGTGTGCAGTTTCTATAAAAAAGAATGCTGTGCATTTTGTAAAAATACTAATATAACACGTTATTAATAGTTTATCAAAGCCGTATAGTAATTTATCCCGGAAAAATATGTTTTATCCAGAAAATAAATTGTTATACCGAAAAATATTTTTATAGTACAGAAAATATTTGTTTTGAGGCAAAAAATTATACAAAATATAACCTGTATCATAAAAATACTTACTTATAAAAAATATAAATCTAAAACTTTAATTTAATAGAAAAACTGTTTTATTTAGTATCATTTAATTTTGTATTTATCTTAGTAAAAATTATTTTTTATTGTTAAAACACGAAATAAAGTAATACAAATACAATTAGTACAGTTTTAATGTACAAATATTTCATTTTAGTAGATAAATATTTTGAATTGCCAAATTTGTTTTGCGTGAATTAGTTTTATTGGGATTAATGATTTTTAAATTAAAATTTGCCTCAAATCGAATATTATATGGGATTTGCTATATTTTCGTAATAAATATATATTATAAAGAAGAAAAAAATAATTTTTATGTTCCAAATATACAGCCGTTTATCACATTACATTTTTTATGGAAGAAATTTAATTAAACAGGGGAATTTTTGCCTTTATTTCTTGCTTTTAAAAACAAAAAGTATACTTAAAATACAAATGCATATTATTTCGTTTTCTGTTAGTATATAAGGGGTATGTGTATACTTAGTAAATATAATTGCTTTGCTCATCTAGATAAAATAATTTTGCATTGTACAAATTTCACAAGTTTTGTTTATTTCTCAGTAAACGTGTATGGCTGTATCTTTGTAAGTTAGAAATGGTTTTATATTTTATCTATTAATTTTTTTCGACTTGGCAAAGTTAAACCATAGTACCTCTGTACCCTCGCAAACGAAAAGAGATTTTCCGTGCACAGAAAAAAGTACTGAATAATTATGTTAGCGTTTATATATTAATTTTTCAATAAATCTTTATTATAACTTATACGGCATTTTTTTATTAAAAAAAAAATCTATGATTTGCATAAAAATCATTGAAAATTTGTACGTAAAATTATTGTTATAAAAATTTGCTTTTAAAAACGCGGTATATATGCTTTGTTGTTTTTTAAATCTTATTCTAGAAATAAATGCAAGTTAAGTGACATTTAATGAGTGTTTTTGTACTATTTAATACGAATTTTACATTAGAAAATTAGTCAATTGGTTCTTTCTTTTATATAAACATTTTAATAAAATTGTACATACGACTTTATCTTTTAAATCTTTTCTGCATGTTTTAAATTCAAAAAACGATTAAAAAAAATTAAACCCACTTAACGGGTATAAAGAACCTGAAAACACTTAAACATTCTATCTTTTTAAAATGACCGTACATTTATAACTAAATACCTGTGGTTTATTTGTGGTAGAATCCTCTTTGTTTTGATGCAAAAAAACGTAAAAATTTTCACTTGTTAAGTGCTAATTTTTTAGTATTTTGCAGATCTTTTACTCTTTTAAGCTGTTTTGCACTTATGCAACAATGGGAAAATAACACCTGACTTTTTACGCATCGTTATTAATTATTTTTTGCTATTCATATAACAAATAAAAACAGAAGACTGAATCGTATCGGTTGCGGATATTTATGTTAAAAGCGGATCCTTGTTGTATGTTTAGTCAAATAGTCAGTTCGCAGATAACTTGTTTTTAGGGCTACAATTCATTAATAAAAACTAGTCTTACTGTTATGTTACAGCCAATTTAGAGCAAAAAACTTTTTTCATTATAAAGACATATATGGTAAATATGGGGCCTTTATATTTATACACAAAATAAAAACGAACATAAAAATGAAATGTATTAAACATACGCTACTATTTTTTTTGTATTGCCCTTTCTTTATTAAGAGCATAAAGTAATTTTATATAATTTTCTGCGCACTAGAGTATATGATTGTCACACAATATTTATATAGAACTAGGTATATTATACACAGACTTTGTAAATTTTGCCATCATTTTCGTATGATAATTCATATATTATAATTTACCCCAGATTGCACATTGCATTTTGAAATAACCGTATGGCATTAATGTATTAAAAGCACAAATAATATATTGATTCGAAATACAGAAACTAGAAAGATGTGTTACGAAAACAACCACAGATAGATCTGGTATTTTTTTTCATTATAATTATTCTATTTTATTAAGAAAAATTGTATTATAATACATTAATACAGTGTACATTTAGCATTTATGAAACGCAAAAAAACACTCAGACAATTGCAGATTGCTTTCATACTAACTAACAAGACCAAACCAGTATAACATAACCCCTATAAAAATAATATAAACATTTTTAGGTATTTTGGCTTGTTTTCAATTACTATGGAAATGTTAATAACATATTTACAAAATATTTTATATGATCAGCGCCGTCGAATTTTTTTCTACAGCCTTTTCTTATTGTAAAAAATAACAACTTTTATAACCAGTTTATCCTAAAATACATCTTTGTACAGGCACGATGCCGTAGAGCGAAAAGGGTAGGAGGAGGGAGGAACAGATTCATTTTAGAAATATTTGTACTCCTGACTTTAAGGGGGGTCCTTTTGAGCAAATATTTTTCTCATTTTAAAATTCTAAAACAAAAATATACATTTTTACGAAAAAAAATTAAAAACTTTAAAACAATGTAAAACAACGTTTTAGAGAACAATATATACAAAAAAAACTAAACCCTGGCTCAACAATTCCTGGGGACGCCAAGTTTTGTTTTTCTTGCACAATACAGCTTTATTGCAATCTCTAAAGAACAACTCAAGACATATCTTTATAGAGGAACTGAAAAACCTGAGTAAGAACTTTGTACCTCAAAGAAGTAACATGATGTACAAAATTTTTTAAATTGCATATAGCAAAGGCGTAGGTAATGTTTTTGGTTAGTAAAAAAGAGCTTTTTTTAAAAATTCCGGGGTAGAAAAAAGCAAAATAAAGTGATCATATAAAATTATTTTTGTCTATGTGTGAAAAACAAAATCATCAGGGAGGAATAAGATGCTAATGCGCTGTGTTTACTCCGCAAATACAACTTTTTTATAAAATACAGGCTATAAAATTTTTAATAAGTAGTGTTGACGAAAAATTTTCTATGAGAAGCCCTTACCATATAAAAAAAATATTTTATTAATATACAATTCTGTATTATTTTCCCTAAAAATGGATTAAAATATCTTCATATTCAAAAATTTGATACTTTTTAGCAGCTATAGTATAAACTTTCTCTTATATGAAAAACCGAAATATAATAATAACAAGTCTTTACGTGCATGTAAAAAAAACAACATAAAAAGTTACACAAAGTGTATCAATATGATGATTTTTTGCGATGTAGTTATATGTTTTGTCTTTGGTAATATGGAAAAACTTATTATATATTCTAAAAATGCTAAAAAACAATCAAAAAAGTGTTCGGAATTACTCTTAAGCAGAAAACAATATAAAAAGTATTTAAGGATGGGTTTTGCACTTTAGGCATGCCTAAATATTTATGAAATAAGTTTTTAATAAAAAGTGCGTTTTTTGTCAATGAACTGGGTATTTTTCCAAACTGCAAAAAAAACGTCCAATGAAAAAAAATGGTTAATCAAAGAAAATTTGTATACTTCACATATGAGAATAGATTGATGTAAATTTTTGTGCAATTCTATTTTGTAGAAACGATTACAAAACCCTCGTTCTATTTTAATTGTATGGATATTTTCTTTAATGCAGGTAAATTAGAATCAATCTTCGACAATTAATTTGGAAAGAAAAAAATTTTATTAATACTATTATTATATGTATACAAAAAAGGTAGTAGTTTTTTTTTCGGAGAATAAGTCTTTTAACTTTTGGCCGGATAATGACGTCTATAGACTGTATGAAGTAATAATGCTGTAGCGAATTTTAAAGGTCATATATTTCGGATTACTGTTTTTGATAGATTCAAAGATTTTTTTGTAAAAAAGAAGATATTAAAAAATTTTAAATTTTTAAAAAAACTACAAAAACAGTAAAAAAACACATATTATAAAAAAAAAGGTTCAAAAACGCATTTCTGCATTTAATTAGCATTTTTCGACCTCGCTACGTCTATATACGTCATACCGAAGTAAAAGACGACTTTCTTTATTCTGCCGAGAGCAATTACAATTTAACATACATTAAATCATTTTTTTTTAATAATATATAACTAAAAAACGGACTTTAGTTTAACAGACAATGCAAATGCAATACACGCTGGCTATGTAAATATAATATTTACATGAAAAAACATTACTGTAAATAACATGGGTAAATTACTAAAACTAATGCTTTTAGATTTTTCTGAGTTTACATCGATAGGTTTAAAACCTGCAAAAAAAAAAATTAAGCAGTAAATTTACGTTTCAATGGGGCTTAAAATCCTGCAAAATATATATAGTGGTCAGATCATTTTATGAAAAGTAAGGCGTTTTTTTTTTTTGTTAATTCTATTATATTGTATAGGACAAATAGATATGCTTTTCGTGACGTAGGAAATTGTATGCATACTTTGCAGGGCCGGTTTTACCGCAAGGGAAGAGAGGGCAAAGAGAGGTGGCTTAAAAACAGGTAAAAGTAGGGCGTACAGACATAAATAATTTTAAGGTTGGATATGTGGTTATTATTTAAAAGAATTCCAAAAAGAATTTTGCTTTTGATGTTAATTTGCTTAACCAACAAAAACGACATAGTATAATCACTATCATATAACATTTTTGATAAAGAGAGACTTTTTAATTAATAAGTTGCACTAAGAAAAATGTCTTATTAAATATTTTTTTAAAATAAATCTTCCACGCAGCTTGAAGTAAAAAGAAAGTAGTATTTCATTTTACGGGTAACTTATGTGTAAAGATGTAATTTTGTTATGAATTTAGTACAAAATTATCTTAGGCCTTTTTTAAGTAGGCGCTGCTTGTACGAAATAAGAATACATTTTACATTTTACATTAAAATTAAATTTATTTACATTCTTTACATGTATGACTAAGCGAAAAAAATTTACGAGGCATTTTTGTAAAATTACACATAAATGATAGTTTTTTGGTTAAAATGCATTCTAAGCTGTTTTCAAAAAAAAACGAACAAAAGACCGATACAAAACCATTAAGTAATATTTGACAATGTTTGTGGCCTAAACGTAATTTATACTTACAGTAGTGTGCGCAATTTAAGCCCTAAAAATTTGTATGTTAACAGTTATTTTTTTTTTATTTAAAAGTAGCATGTTACAACAATGTATTTTAGTAAACGAACGTTTTTACTTTTTTTATTTTTTAGAAAAAAATTTAGACAGCAAAAAAAAAATAATAAAAAAAAAAAAAAAAATTTTTGTCAAAGGTTCTGTTCTGTAGAAATCCCATGATTTGGAATATGCTAGTTTATAGGTAAAAAATTAAGAATTATTGACAAAAACTACGAATTTTTGGGTCTTTAATTTCACAAACTACTGTATATATTTAAAAATCAAAAAAAATGCAAATATTATAAGAGCTTTAACTTTCATTAAGTATAAAAGTTGTTTTTTTTAAGCTTTAAAATCTGTATACCTCATAAAAGATTTGTAAATTGTATGCAAAACTAAAAAAAAAATTCGAGGTAAAAATTTTATTTTAGGGTGGGTTTTTTGTTTTCGCTAATATTTACTTTTTAATCTAGCGATATCTATCAGATTTTTATTTACATATATTTAAATGTACATAACGTTTTTTTTTTTTTATAGCTAAAAAATATGTTTACTAAGAGAAGCGCTTGTGTAATTTTGCACGCTAACTCCGTAAACTGATGTGTTACGGACTTTTTTATATTTAGGTAAGTGAAATATGTGTACTAATCATATTTTTACACACTTTAAAATTTATGCAATCTAAGTAATAGGATAAAAAACAACTAAAAAAAACAAACTTTGTTTGTAAAAAAAATTTGAAAATATGCCGGATATCGACCGTATACTTGTCAATGCCCAGTTCAGTTACATATTTTTATTTTCTTGCTAAGAAATGTGTTACTGTTTTTATTTTACACCGTGCATTTTTACTTCTTTGCCATAAACACTTTCTTTAGTCTGCTGCAAACAATAATTCAATCTAAAAAAAAGGAAAAAAAAGCAATTTCTACAAAATATCATAAATATTTTAGTAAAAAAAGCGTAAAAAACTCAAAATTCATGTATGTGTAATACTGTAACATTCTAAAGATAATATAAACACTTCATTATGACAAATTTGGTTTCAAAAAAAGGTAAAACGCAAACTTCTATAACGCAAATTTATAAAAACAAAAATTGGAACATACGAAAATTGGCCAAACTACAAAAAAGCAGTAAAATAAGTTAAAGAATATAATAAATATGTTTTGCAAAAAACAATGTAACTAAAAAGAACCATCTAAACAAGGCAAATGCTCAAAAACGGTTACGTAAGTGCGCATGCATTTATTTATTTGTTTAAAAATGTAGTAAATTTTTATTTTTATATTATACGAAAAAGTTAAATTCTTAAACTAGTTATTACATCTTAATGAAAAAATAAAGGTGTATATTGTGTAAATATGCACTTTGGTTCTATTTAAAAAAAGGTAATGTAAATGTGCACATAACATTGCTATATTCTAGATACTAATGAGTTTCGCGCTTAGAACCATTTGCCTATATTTAAAAGCTATTTACTTACAGTTACAAAATATTTCAAAATAATATATGAAAACTGCAAACTGTTTGCTTTTTTATATTCATTTTTTTTTTGATTTTAATTGTCAGCATGACGAACACCCGCTGTATGCAATAAAAAGTTCACAAGCACTTTTTGTACTAAAAAAATAAATTTTAGCCTTTTGCGGTATACCAAAACTGTTTATTTTATACATACGTACTAAATTTTTTATCCTATAAAATATACTTTGCAAAAAAAGTAAAAACAGATAAAAATTTTACCAGTTACTACGTTTTTAAATTATAGTATCAGATGCTAAGTTATAGCATGTCAAATACGTTGAAAAAAACGCAAAAAATACGGTCAACGGTAGGCATTACGGTATATGTATACAAAATCAAAATTAAAAAACTTTTATAAATTTAAACAACAAAATAAAAAATTACATGGCCAAATATAGACACCAGGTATCATGCTATGTATTTTTAAATAATAAAAATAAATTTTAAATAAACACAAATACGTTATTTGTGCAAAACACATCTCTACGATCAAAAACGGTTGAAAAACTGTTTTTTTATCTTTATAACGTTTTTAAAAAAATGATTACTACATAAGAATTTTTTTTTGTCCTAAAAATAATATAAAAAAATTATAATTTGCATCGTTGCTGCAGAAATATGTGTTGACATGGCAATTTCATTTCTATACTAAATATTGCTTTTTTCGTGTCCATACACGTGTTTCTTTTTTTTTAGCTTAAAATCCAAAGTTATCTTTCGTATACAGAATACCTAACAAGCCTAAAACCAAGCAAAAATGTAAGAACAACATGCAAAGCAAAGTCTTGCAAACGATTAAAATATAGATAACTATACACAGATAAATTTGTGATTTGTTTAATATTTTTTATTATTTTACCGTGTTGCATAAAACATGCATATCACGTTTTAATTTACTTTTTAATACCAATATCGGTTTTTTTTTTGTCAAAAGTACAAAAATGTACCCAACAGCGTAAAAAAAAGCGATACGCAAACTTAACTACGACAAATTACAAACGATTGTTATTTTTCTAAATTATTCTCCTTTTTATCCGTCCACACATAAAAAACTATTTTTTCTTCTTTTGTTGCAGGTGCATTAACAAGCTACTATATACTATGAATGTAGAGGGAAACCTTGCGCAATTAGTGGAAATAAAAACGGCACACCCGAATCCTACACTTTATTGCTTCGGTCACTTTTATACCTTGGCAGGCCTATTTAAGAGACTGAACAAACATTTCTGCGAGTACAGACAGAAAGAGCCTAGCATGATATCACTCTAGTCGGTAACTACAATTATAGAGTACAACTCGGTAAAACCGGCGCTTAATGTCACATCACAAGAAAACAAATTCTACCCGGGTATCGCATTTTGTCGGGGCACCTAAATAATTTTTTTAACGTTGTGTGTTTTTCTGCAACCGTAAAAAGCGGGTGTTTATTCGCTGTTCTTAAGAGCATGAATGTTTCTTGGAGTTTTCCGAGGATTACTTTGTAACTAGAAAACGATAAATGAGATATCAATTTCCTTTAAAAAATTTTGTTTCGTGATTAAAGATCGTGCCGTAGGATAGCGGCACTTAATTTTTTTGTGGATATTTATATATTGATCAGAAAACGAAATTTACAAATAAACTTAAGTATAATATCTGCATTAAAAAATTCTATATTTGTATATATTCGGGTGTAAAAAAATACTACGCTACCTTTTTTAAATTCTACCTACACACCTAGTATTAAGGGGGCCCTATTTCATCACGAACAACTAGGGCCCTTTTTTTATACGACCCCCCTGTTCTTTCTATAAAAATTATTTTACGTTGCGGCAGATGCGTGCTTATTAGAATGTAGATGTGGTGTGTGCATTCTGGCACGTCAAAAAGTATCCCATATCAATAAGTGTCCTGACGAACATTATATGACGTCAAAAAGTGTCCGGCTGGACAGAATCTGATGTCAAAAAGTGTCCGTCGGACACTTTTTGACAACCAAATATTGCCCCTTTTGTCAAATAGTGCACCCTTATGAAAATAGAAGTTTGATACCCTTTGCATACTGATTATTGTAAAGTAAGACAGATCTTTATCATTTAATTCATTTTAAATACAAAAAATCAATTTGTGTTAGCTCATTTAGAATCAATACAAACATTTGCTTTGCTTTAAAAATGGATATTGTTAAAAAAATTATTAATAACAAAAAATCATAAAAATTACAAATACGCGGATATTGAACAACCAAATCGACAAATTAGAACATTTTAAATTTGTTTGCCCATTTATTTTAAAAAAAGACAAGCTTATAGTTGGAAATTGTATAAAGCAGCAGAAAAAAGAATGGTGTAAATTTATTGCCAACAAATAACAAATCCAAAACGAAAATACATTTTATAATACACGAATAAGATATCAAGGGGCTATAGAAAGTGACGGTAGGGTTATATTTTCATCAATATATGGCCATTATGGCGTAAAAAAGCCTGAATATTATTCCATATTTTTATTCGTAAAATAATCATGCAAATATTTATATGACAAAAAGGAATTTTTTGTGTAGAAATATACTTACAAATGTTTTAAAACCACCACAAAAGATCGAATAATTGTAAAACTTTATTAAATATACTTACTAATATATTCGTTCTCGGCTGAAATTATAATAAGGAGTAATTATAGCAATAATTATTTGTAAAATGGTACAAAAATATACCAGGAAAATTTCTTTTTTTTTGCCTTGAGAAAACATTTATGCAAAAAAATCATGATATATGTTAATATCTAAATACATTGATATTCTAAAAAGCTGACATTTAAAGTATATTGGTAGAAGTATAACACAATTTTTGTAATTTTGCTAATTATAGTATATAAAAATATCCATACAGAATTTTACAATAAATTTATTATATTCTCGTACAAGGTTACAAAAACGAAGTTTTTTAAATATTAAAAGATAAATGTGATAAATTTATGCAACTAAAGTAGAAAATTTTAAAAAGCATAAACCTTAAAATGTTTTTTTCTATAGTAATTTCTGTGTATTTTGGATATAAAAAAGGTTGCCTAAAAAATATATGGCTAACGAATATGAGAGGAAGACAACTCGCATACTTTAAAAACTCGCCGGCTGGCGAGTTTTTGAGGTAGGCCTAAATAGACTGCAAAAGAGGTTAAGTTGCTTACGGTGATAGAGGGTTAGTGTATAGGGTTTGGGTAATAGGTTTGTAAAAATAGGGGTTAGGGAATAGGCAGTAAAGGTTATAAATAGGGTCAGGTTTAGGGGCATAGGGTAATGTTAGCAAGTCATTTAAATTGTTTGACGGTTCTTGTCAGAAGCGAGTTGTTAAGTTTTTAGGCTTAGGCGAGTTGTCATCCCGGTACGCTCATGCCATATAGTCTTTATGAAGGCCCCCAAAAACGTGTATACACATTGGGTCTGTTATTTGAAGCGATGTGCAAAGCGAATTTTAAAGCAGACGGTATAATGATCCCACATACACAAAACACCTGTTTTTTTTTCTTATTATTTTATTATTTTCTTTTAACAAATTTTTTAAATATGTAACTGAATATCTACTAACTTATAAATTTTTAAACATAAAATTACGAGCAGAAAGTAATACTAAGTAATAAGGATTTGAATCCATAAATTGAAAACCTTGAACCGTTGTTTTTCTTCTCTTTGTATTTGAATCCGATGTGAAATTCTACAAATTGGAACCCATTACGTTCTAGTACTCCATACTGCACAAGGTTCAAAAGCAAGTATTTGGGCTTTTTTACGGAGAAATGTATGTGGTTAAATACATTTGGATGCAATATAAAATGAAACAGGGTAAAAATAAAATAGAAAAAAAAATAAAAAATACTACAGTTTTATATTATTTGTGCAAAAAAATTTAAATTATGTAATGTCTTCGATTGTATTTTATACATCCTTAGAGTATTTATAACAACTATGTTACGTTTTTAGTCTTGATCCCATTTTATAGTCCGTCATCATTTTATCAAGATTGTATTAGTATTCGAATCTCGGTCCATACAAATCCCGAGCCCTGAACCTAATAATTGCTTTGTATTTTACAACTTCATAAAGTTATTTTGTGCCCTTTAACAATTCTTGCACAAACTTGGTAATATGTCTTGTTAAAGGGTTCTTATCAAAAACACTATTGTTTAAAGTAAAAAAAAACCACTAATTTGTGTAAAAATACTATATAAAATAATATAATTTTAGTGTAAAAAAAATCAGAAATACATAAAATAAATTTCCTGTCTATCTATATTATCTTTACAAATTAATAATTATTATGTATCAAGAAATGCAGCTGTTATGAATAAAATAGTACCATTGACCCAGTAACCTTTTTTTTTGTTAACTCGATACATTTTCATCAACTAAAATGCTTTTTAGTATTTATATCACGATATAACTCTATTTTGTTCTTTTGTATATTTTCTGGCAATTAATTTGCAACTAATCTGTTTTTTTTTTTGCTTTATAAAATTTTTTACCACAAATCAGTCTTTTTTATAAATGTACTAGCAAATAAATTTAAAATGTGATGTTTGTAACATGGTCCTAAAGACCCGATTATTTGTTTATATAGATGTTTTCGGTTTTTTTTTAATATCCTTAGAAAATATCCATTTTTCAAGCAAAACTAAATTTTTTGTATTAGATTCTAAATGAGAACAAGAAAATTGATTTATTGATTTACAATGAATACAATGATTTTCATCTATCTTACTTAAAAACAAACAGTTTGACAAGATTTAATAACTTTCATATTCATAGGAGAACTCTATTTGACAAGACGGACACTATTTGACAAAAGAAACACTATTTGACTGTCAAATAGTGTCGAGCCAGACACTTTCTAAAATCAGATTCTGTCCGTCTGGACGGTTAATATCTGTAACTAATGTCTAACCGGACATTTTTCGATAGGGGACACTATTAGACGTGACACCCCCCCTCTTCGGAAAAATTATCCGCGCCTACATTCAAGAGGGGCGTCTTTTTTGTGCAGAGATTTTTTAAAACTTAAGAATTTAAATAAAAAATTTAAAACTGATTTTTTTTCAAAAAAAATAATTATAACCAAGCATAAAAAAACAAGGATTTCAAACCCAAACCCTTTTAATAAACACTGACTACTCCCGGAAATACAAATTCCTGGGTACGCCACTGGTGTGCAGCACAACTTTTTTGTAATTTTATAAAGATATCAGTGGAGTACTGAGAGAGGGATAGGATTGGGGGCAGTGGAGGGGGAGTGAGGGCCAACCTTTCTTCTCTTTGCAAAAAAAAAAAATTACACAGACGAATATAAGACGAGGTTTCTTTTTTTTTGTGCAAGATGTTTTCCTTGTAGAATCCAATAAAAAATTCAAAGATGAAATGTATTCAATAAAAAATTATAAACTTTAAAACATCTAAAAACATGGTTTCAGCCCGAATTTTGAAAAAATACTACTGACTACCCCCTGGCACAAAAATCTGAATCCGCTGTGATTTGACGTAAATGCTATATACATTAGTGTTACTGAGCAATCTTTATGCTACAAAAATGCACTAAAATTTTATAGGAATAACTTAAACTGTTAAATAACAGTCAAGAATTGTGGTGCATTTCAATTGTATGTTAACTAAGAAAATTTATGATCCTTATAAAAATTTAGTGGTTTTTTTTTGTTTAAAGCAACAAAATTCATATAACAAAAATATTTTTTTTTACTTACTTGCAAAAAAAAAAAGCACCACTGGGCAAGGGTGTATGAATACAAGTATTTATGAAATTACGACTGATACTATGCATGGTTTTTTTTTTTAAAATTAAAATATTAGTTCCTGATAATTGTGTATAAACTAATATTGACCAACTCCCTATAATCTTTATATACCATATATGCTGTATACTTGTTATGCGGTTGTATTCTATGTTTTTACCCAAAAGTAAATCTTATTTTATTGTCTAGTTCAAAAAGCCAATTTATAAATATATATAACAAAAAACATGCGGATACAATGTAGAGTTTGCAATAGTAGCCTTTCTAACTAAGCGAAAAGTTTTCTAACAAATTTTCAACTTTTTAATAGCTTGTTCAGAAATACAAAGAAAAATGTGTTTTAACACATAAATATAGCGTAATATTGTATATCACAGTTACGTAAGAATAGAAAATCATTTTTTTTTTATTTTCAATGACGTATGTCAAAATAATAAAGTTGTAATTTTGTAGTGCCAATTTTTTTTAGCATGCATTTCTATGGAGTAAGTACTTTTTGCCAAATATTAGTATAAGCCCATAGTTTTAGATAACAATAATCTAGTTTGCAAAAATTGTTCATGACCAAAATATCAAATGATACAAAAAGTAACCCAGTACAATCTGTTTTTACACAATGTCTTAGAGAATTTTTTTATAATCAAAATAAGCGTAAAAATTCAAACTTGACTGGATCCGCCAAATGATCAATGTGCCAGAGACAAAATGTCAAAGATAAAAAACCAAAAATGAAATATCTTTCTTTGAAACATACTGTATAAATAGTTCTCGAGACAGGCGCAGAAAAAATGTTATTAGAATAAAAAATGACATATATTTGTTAGTAAGTATGCAATGAAAGCACATAATGTGTTGTTTATATTTCTATATGTCATTACTAAAGAAACAACTTTCATGATATGTCCACATATGGTAGCGTTCAAAGAAGATGCCTCAAACTATAAATTTCTATTTCTAAATCAATTTAAATTATATCTAGATAATTTTTTATACGTTTTCTTTTTTTTAAAATGCAAAAAAATGCTGTTGTTAGACATTACAAAAAGTGACGATTTTTTGATGCTTTGTTATTGTTTTCTTGTTAAGACATTGTTCCATTATTTTTTTTGTTTGCGCCTATCTTAGAAGATAGTGTCGCAGCTATTTTAGTTTTGCAAAATTTATCGTAATTAATTTTTTTTTTCTCTAATTATTTTGTCCCAGCTGGAAAGTTCATTTTGTATTAAACCAAAACATATTTTTTGTTATTGAATTTTGACCAAAAAACAGTAAACTCGACAGTTGTTAGCAAGAATTTTGTGCTAGTTGATTACATGTGTCACTGTTGTTTTGTTCCATGACATTTTTTCTTAGGTGTTTTCAAGGTTTTAAAAAATATGTGCCTTAAAGAATTAATTGCAAAAAGCTCTAGCATACAAGAATTACCCCCACATATAAAACAGCCCGTTTAAACGAATTTAAAATACCCATGAATTGTGGTATCTCAAATACCAAAAAATTCACTAATCATGTACAGCGTCAAAAAAGTTTTTTACATTATACAGTCTCTTTGAATAATTGTTTATTACATAAAGTTTAGTTTATTGTTTAATAACACAATGAAAATTACTCTATTGAAAAAAAAATAATAAAATTTATAATGTTACATTTAAATTTTGTATTTATTTACAAGTATACTTTGTCATGTAACAAACAAAATGCATTAGTTAGATATATATTTCGGATTTTTTTTTGTTAAATCCGTTTTTTTTTTTAAATATTAGCCGATCAATTTAAAACCTCAAAAAAAATGGAAAAAATGTACAGGTATTGTAAAGACCTATACAAAGTAGTTTTTGTCATATATAAGTATTAACAGAGCCGGTACCTAAAAAGCAATGCGCTAACTTATAGTTCTTGCATTCAAATATTTTTATAATGTTTTTTACCATTCTGATACATATTTTCAATTGGTATCCGTAAAAATTTACGGTAAAGATAAAAATTTAGGCAGAGTATTTTACCGGTAGAGGCAAGAGCACATCTTAGATGATACATATACAAAATGGCCAAAATTCGCTTTTTTCAGTGTATGAGATTAATTAATAGCATTTTATGGCCAAGCTACAGACTTTTTGTATGTTGCAAACGTATTTTTAGTGTATTTAATAATATTATCTGCAATTTTGGGTAATGGGCAATTTATTTTACAATTACAAGCAGAAATATTATAAAGTTTTTTGTATTTTATATAAAAATTTGCAAAAATAGTTGTAGTATTGCAAAATTTAAGTAATAGTATTAATATACAATTTTAGTACAAATAAATTTTGTATCCAAAGCTACAAATGAACATACGCTTAACAAATAAATTTAAGAATCTGGTACAAATTCACATAAAAAAATCTCATACATAATTTATTACTGGATTTCTGTGCTTAAACACATACTTATAATTATTTTTTACCGCGTAAATACAAAAACTCCAGTTTAAAACCACCTTTTTCATCTCCAGTAAAATAAACGTTATTAACCTCAATTAGGGGTCGAACTTTTTGACAAAAAAAATAAGTAAATAAAATTCATTTTGTGTATTTTTACAGGGCGGGTGACGTTTTTGTGTATAACGTTTTATAACGTTTAACAACGTTATTTGAAAATAACGGTATAATGTAATGTTATTGAGTTTTGCTGACACTAAACTTTTCCGAAAAAACAATTTTAGTTTTAATCAAGCAGTGTATCACGGTTTTGATTTTGCAGACAGAAAAAAATAAATACAGTAGAAATTATATTGCTTGTGCTTGTGTCAGTCAATTCCTCAGTAAAACGGTACTTTTTCATACGTTTTTGTACAAAAAGCCACAAAAAAAATATATAAAATGTGTAAATATTTTGCGTACGTGCAAAAAAGACATACGATATTTTCTGGTAGAAAAATTATAGTCTATATGCATCAAAATTCTTTAATTATTTTACAACATGTTTTTTGGAAGATAAAGAAATATCAAATGAACCAAGCTAAAGCGTAAACTTTTTATTTTTTTACTTACATTTTATCGCTATTTTGCGTCCAAGTTTTACTATGTATAAAGATTTATTAACAAGGTTTTAATTGATATTATCAATTAATATGTAACTATATGTAAAAAGATATTATCAGAACATAAGAAAAATAAATATGCATTCATATATTACATAGCCATGTATTTTGGCATAGTTTTTATAAAACCTCGATTATGCAGGTTTCTGATTATTCGATAAAATTTTTATAATTTTTAGTCAAACGGTTGCCAACGATCATCTTACTGTATGACTAACATAACCACACACAGATTTACGTCATAAAGTACTTTAGTTTGTATTTCGATAAAACATAATATTGAATTACAACTAATAATAATTTTTTTTCTTGTAGATTGCAGCAAGTATGACATTGTTTGTGATGCAAGTCGTTTGCGTGGAGTTTGTATGTTTGAAGCAACGTAAAGAATGGCTGAAATTTCTAAAAGCATCACGGTAAATCTTACTTTTAATATTCTCATTTTACATACAGATTCTTTTTTTTATTTTAAAAAAAGCAGCATGTATTTTAAAAAGTGGTCTGAACAAAAATATGTATAAATATATAATTTTGTTGCAACTAAATGCATAAACATGGTTTTTTGTATTTCGGTGTTGCATGGTTCTTAGTATTTTTGATTATGCTTCCGCAATTGCAAATCCTGCATTTTGCTATGTACAAAGATATTCAGATTATTTAAACATTTGTTACCTTTAGGTGGAATGCGGTTCATACACTTTTTATACAAACTTTTGACGTGCCCAAACCTACATCTTGTTGTAAAATTAGTTTTATCAAGGCATATTCCGTTTTAAAAAAAGCAACTGCATTGGTCCCAAAAAAAAACAGAGTGGTCAATATCTCGTTTGGAAAAAGCATTTGTAATTAATTGATTGTAAAACGGTTTAATTAGTTCTAAGAAATGTTGTCTTATTTACAAGAAAAATATAAGACTTTTTGTTCCCGGTTTTTGTACATAAACATTTTGCGCTATTGTGTCTCTTTTTCCTTTACCTTTTTTACATATAATTTCTTAAATCAAGTCAAAGTTAACTGACTGACTGTGTGTATCTACACTGACGGTTGGTTCATTTTTGATTAAAACATTTTTTTTTGTTGCTTTTTACAGCAAAAAAAAAACGTTAAATCTCGTTATAGAAACGTTATTATAAGTAAGTTATTATAAGTAACGTACTAAAATAAAGTTATTGATAAAGTAACTTTTCTCCCACCCTTATTTACGTTATTTTAAATAATATTTTTGTATCTTTTTATTACGTTCCTAATTTTTTTACCATTTCCAATTTTGGAATTTATTTTTGGATTATTTTCACCCCCAAAAAATGAATCCGAGAAGTCAGGGTTGAGCAACTTTAAAAGTATTTGCGTATTTTACAGAAAGAAAAAATATTATCCGTTCTTTCGATGATAAAAATTTGTTTTGTGTTGATATTAAAAAACTGTTAATTGATTAGCGTTCTAAAAACAATGTAAACAAGCATAAAACATCTATTTTTTATAGAACGTAAAAATAACAATTGTTTAAATAAAAGTTATAAACTTTATGTCATAGTAGCAGCAAGACTAGCTAAAGTTAAAAAGCAAACCAAAAATTCATGCACCTGATACCAGATCAAACTCCAACGGCGATTCCGAAACATCATATTTTTGTACGCAAGATAGAGATGAAGATGTATGAGTGTAATTTAAACGGCATATTTGCAAAATGAATTATCGGTTTGAGCCTATTACTAATAATGATGATACAAAAATAATTCAAGAGAATACTGCAAACAGTGATGAAACCCCAGGAAAAAAAGACAAGTAACAACTATTTCTAGGATAACATATTTTTTTATATTGAAAGCTGGGAAACGTCATTAACACATAAATATTGTAATAAATAGGACTTTCGTTATTACATTTCTATGGAAAGGTAAAATGCAACTGTTGCAAAAAAAAATGACTTGTTTTGACAACGACGAAAAAGACCAAAAAATCTTACTCAACTGGATAACGCATTGCAAAAATCTTATTTAATCTAGAGAAATTATAGAAATGAGTAAGTCGATGCAAATATATCACTTATTCAAAATCCATGCAATTTTTTAAAATTGCTTCTACAGACGAACACGCTGCGTGTAAGATTAGATGACCTTTATTTTCAAACTTATCGCAGCCATTTTTGGTTTTTGAAATATACACTTCAAAACACTAAAGACAAATTTTTTGGCAAAATTTTATAATGATACGAAAAACAAAATTTTTTGATGTTTAAGTATATACATTTTTAAGGAATGTATGATGAGTCAACTGACTTATTGTCTAGGAATTTTTTGGTTGTAGTAGTTGGTTACCTAGACAAGGGAAAGTGCAAAACGTTTTTTAATAGATACAATTGATTGGAAAAGGCAATAGAGACAGTGTTCTGTCGAAGTCTAGGTTAACTTTGGCTACACATATAGAAAATAATCTAAAATTGATAATTTGAAAGTTTATGTGTCAGATAAAGCGAGTTATTGTGGGCTTGTCGGTACAAAACTACGCATTGCAATAAAATCCATTATATTATCTTTGCACATGCCGCGGATTGCACTACGTTATACATTTTCTGTATAAAGATTCAGCAAATTGTATCAAAACATATTAAAATTGATGTTCTTTTAATTAAGAATCAAGCAGTTAGAAAACGCATTTAGTAGATTATCAACACTGAAATTTATAACACTCCCTATTAATGTCAGGTAGAAAACATTTACTGAATGTGTGCTTTTAATTAACAACAATTATAGAATCTTAGCCATATTTTTGAGAACAGTTTTGCCCAGGTATCTATATATACATTTTTTGTTTTTTCTAATTTAAAAATATAGTGCGAAAGCTATATGAATAAAAAAATATGCCTAAAACAAAAAAGTATCTAATAAAAAATGATTTGCGAGTAGATACGCAAATAAAAGCAGTCGTGAAAATTTTACTAAGTTAACTTAGTCAGAGATATGTAGAGAAATGAAAGATAATACTGGAATGTCATCTTGGCTACCCATGTTATTAAAGATAATAATATTTTTTTGTGTTGAGCAAGATAAATGCACAAAATATGCACCCTTGAATTTAGTTTGGGTTACACGATCTTTTGTGATAAGTATAAGCATATATTTAGTGATTACAAAAAAAATTTGTCGTGAATCACAAAAATACCTGCTCTACTTTATATTCAATAAAGTCTCAATATCATTTTATATGCCAAGTGCTTATACATTTCCAATCTTTTTTGTTTTAAAATTTTTACCAGTTTCCAATCCCAATAAACTACATTCCGTTGCCCAAAGTAGGGTTGAAACTCTGTGTAAAAAATTAAGGGTCGATTTCAGATTTAGGGGTAGAATATGTAAAAAATGCAACTGCAGTAAAGTAAATGTAAATCAGAAAAGGTGATTGTAGCTAATTATTTATTGATATAAGAAAACAGGAGCATTTTTAAATTTTCAAGTAAAAAGCTCCGTTGGTCTGGGCGACAAATTAAACCATATTTGCTAAAGCTTCTTGTTACCCATACACTGTCAATGGTGCGTATGAATACATTTTGATGCTTTCCGGATCATTAAGTAAATTATAACTAGAAAAAAATTGAAAGCTTGGATTTTTGGTTAAGATACTAGACAACCTTTTATTATGTTTTGTAGCAATTATTTTAGTAGAGACATTTTATAAAAACTTCTATTTGATCCATAGCAGACAGCTCTGGAATTCTAGTTTTGTAATATTTGCAACAAGAAATTCGTATTATATCACTTCCATAAGTTTTTTTTTAATATCAGCATCTATAAAAGCATACAAAAACTGCATTATATTTTTGTCCAGGTTGCTGCTATGCAGATTTAGATGCATGATAATTCGTAATAAAAAATATACGAAATTTTAAATATGATCCCCACATAGTCTTTATTGGAAATTATGGGAGTACGTTTTCAGCTGCTTTTTTTTATTTCTTTGCATTTTTTGACTTACTCTAAAACATTTATATCAGAGATTGGACTTATTTTGAGATATGATTTTTAATATCAATATTGGTTCCACAAAGATTGTGACCGTTGCACAAGCAAGTAATATGTACTAAAATAACAAATAGTCTTTCTTTTAGCTTTTTACATAGCGCTAAGCAATATGCAGCTATATTTGTAACGAATGTTTAAAATTATTAGTAGAATTTAAATTTGCATGGAAAGTGTTGACCTCCCTCACAACAATTGCAAAAAAAGTTGCAGAGTCACATACGTCTATTTCAAAGGTAGCAAGAAAATATGGGCGGTATAATTTTTGATGCCAACTCTTCTATCAATATATTAATCACTTTTCTTCCTTTTATAGTGCCAGTTTAATCCAACATGATATAGGGTATGTTCTGTTTTTGCGACCGTAGTTGTTTGGTTATTAATTCAGGCCACGAGTCAACCAAGTTATATAATCCCCGGGTGATTTTTTACCTGGAAAACAATATATCTATTTTTTGCACCCTGGTCGCAATACACACAGGTTGATTAATTCATCTTAGGTTCGACACAGGTTTACTTACCTTATTTAAATCTATCCTTGGTTGGATTCTAACTTTATCAACCGAGGTTACCAACCCGGGTTATAAAAATCGGAACATACACTATTCATGGGATGGTTTGAATAGTCTTTTAATATTTATTAATTGCTGTGTGTACATAATAGGTAAAATATTTTGCATATAGTGAGTACGGGTAAAATGGTTTTTTTCTGTAGCGTCATATAAATAGTTAGTAAATCTAAGAAAATCGAGGTTGCTAAAAGGAAAATTTTCACATAACAGTCAACAAGAAATTTTTGGTGTCTTGCATACTCGACTTGTTGCGTATTTATATTTTTAGGAAATAAAATGGATGTGTTTATATGTTTTGTATTTCAATAAATTGTTTAATACTTTTAATGCGCTCCTTTACATTCACCGTCAAAATTATTATATTTACACAGCATTTACAGTGCTACATGATTATATAATAAAACAATTAAGGCTTCTTAAGTAGTTCATTATAGCTCTTGAATCTGTAATTGATTAAGGTAATGCATTCTTTTTAGGATCCTGGTTTTCCGTCAGTAAATAAGGGGCTAGAAAAGAGAAAACAAAATCTCCTTTTTTGGGTATATTTAGATTTCGAGTAATAATGCGTGAAAAATGTAACAAAGCATTTTTTTTATATCAAAAAAAGTTTTCTGCTACTTAAATTTTAGGTAAATTCTACCCAAAGTTCCTCCCCTACCCCTAAGTAAGGCCGAAACTAAGTGAAGAAAGTTCAAGGAAGAATTCTGATTTAGGGGTAGAAAATGTATAAATGCAACTGCAGTAAGGTAAATGTAAATGTAAAAAAATGATTGTAGCTGATTATTTATTTTATTAAGAGAGCAAGAGCATTTTTAAATTTTCAAGTGTAAAGCTCCGTCGGTCTGGGCGACAAAATAAACCATATTTGCAAAGTTTATTTGTACCCATACACATGTCAATGGTGCTTATAAATACATTTTGATGCTTTACGGATCATTAAGTGGATTATAACTATTTAAAAATGATATCTTGAATTATTGGTTAAGATACTAGACAACCTATCATTAAACTTTGTAGCAATTGTTTTAGTAGAGACATTTATTAAATCCTTATTTGTACAATAGCAGACAGCTCTGATGATTCTAGTTTTGTAATATTTGCAACAAAAAATTCGTATTTCTATACTTCCATAATTTCTTTTTTGGAATCTGCATCTATAAAAGCATTATAAACTTTATCATATTTTCGTCCAAGTTGCTGCCATGCAGATTTATATGCATGATAATTCATAATAAAAAATATACGAAATTTTAAATATGATCCCCACATAGTCTTTATTGGAAATTGAGGAAGTGGCGTTTCAACTGATTTTTTATATTTCTTCGCATTTTTTGACTAATTCTTATAGGTTAATACTAGAGATTATACTACCTTTGAAATATTATATATAATATCAAAATTGGTTTCACAAACATTGTGAAGACCATGGCACAAGCAAGTAATATACTAAATTAACAAATAGTCTTTCTTTTAGCTTTCTTCTGAGCGCTAAGCAATATGCAGCTCTACATGTGACTGAAGTCTAAAATTATTATTAGAATTAAAATTTAAATGGATATTGTTGACTTTTCTCACAACAATAGCAAATAAAGTATTAGAAATACATACGTCTATTTCATAGGTTTCAAGCAAATATAGGCGGGTGGTATTAGTAGTGATGAAGCTTCTTTCAATATATTAATCACTTTTCGTCTTTTTATAGTACCAGTTTTATCCAACATGATATAGGGTATGTTCCGATTTTTTTTTCAACCGTAGTTGTTTTGTTTTTAATTCAGGCTACAGGTCAATCAAGGTATATAAACCCCGGGTAATTTTTTACCTGGAAAACACAGTTACTAATTTTTTGCACCCTGGTCGCATAACACCCAGGTTGATTCATTCAACTTGGGTCGACCCAGGTATATTTACCTAATAAATACATCCTAGGTTGGATTCTATTTTTATCAACTGAGGTTACCAACCCGGGTTTTAGAAATCGGTACATACACATAATATGGGATGGTTCGAATAGTCTTTAATATTTATTTATTGTTGTGTGTACATAACGGGATCATATTTTGCATAAAGTGAGTACGGGTGAGATGGATTTTTCCTGCAGCTTTATTCAAATAGTTAGGTAATCTTTTAGATTTGAGGTTGCTTAGAGGAATATTTTGTAATAACATCCAGAGACGAAATTTTCGGTGTCTTTCATACTCGACATGTTGCGTATTTAGATTTTTAACAATAACATGGCTGTATAAATATGTTTTTCAATTATAAAATATTATTGAATACTTCTAATGCGCTTCTTTACATTCACTGTCGAAATTGAATTATCTACACAGCATTTTATAGTGCTACATGATTCTATTATAAAGTAATCTAGTCTTCTTTAGTAGTTTATTATAGCTCGTGAATCTGTAATTGATTTAGGTAAGCCATTATTTTTAGGATCTTGGTTTTCCGTCAGTAAATAAGGGGCTAGAAAGAAAAAACATAATCTCCCATTTTTGGGTAGATTTAGATTTCAAGTAATAATGCAGTGAAAAATGTAACAAAGCATTTTTTTTATGTCAAAATAAGTTTTCTGCTAATCAAATTTTAGGACGATTCTACCTAAAGTTTCTACCCTACCCCCAAGTAATGACAGAAAACCAATTAATATCAAAACATATAAAAACTTATATAGCAACCGAAAGTTCGATGCATCAGTAATCAATTGTCAGAAATACTGAATCGCATAAATCAATGTGCCTTCTTGATCGTTGGTTTAAAGCGCATGACTACAAATAAACTTTTAACACTTACAAAGTTGTTTTATAAATATAAAAATATATTTTCGTTTTCATATTATACGTCTGAATTTTGATTGTGTAGAAAATTATAGTACAACTGAAGGCGCTTAACCTAATCTGCATCTATACTGAACTTGTAGACATATAAACGAGTCTATGGAAGGAAACATTTTAATATCGTGAATGCCTTTCTATAGATAAAAAAAAAGGGAAATTTTTAGCCACTGCACTTGTGAAGATTTTTGCAGAGTTTAAAAGTGTATTTCACGATACAGCCGTACACTTTTGTACGGATTATGGTATCATAAAACTTTATTATCAGAATATTTATTTAATCGTTTTGGAAACTGCCAGTCTTTGGACTGAAATGACAATAATTCCGCAATATTGAAATGTTAAGTAGAAATGCCAGAGGTACATGCAAAAAAGATCTAAAATTTTTAAGAGAATAAACCAAAGAAAAAATAAACGAAAGTATTAATCAAAATACACAAGCAAATAATTCAGAATAAATTCAATTGAAGGGTTTATGTGATAAGATAGAATTATAAGATTTACATATTCGAGTTGATCGAATCATGGGACTATAAACTGCTAAAAGTTCAACCGGATAAAATGTTAATTAGTGCAAATGCACGTTTATAGACGCAAAAAGCAAATCCATAATAAGCCATATCACTTTTATCAAGGTTGACAAAAAAAAATTATTTATGATTAAATCGATGGTCAAATCAATGATTTAAATCAGATTTTTTCTTATAATTTTTTTAGATATTGCATTTGTATATTTTGACCTTATTTTATTGTAATATAAAAAAATAAAATAATATTTTACGTAATCATATTTAACTTCATAACTACTTTACACCAATTCTTGTTTTCAAAAGCTATATATTTTCCTTTATTATATAAAACGATAAAGTAACCGTTTTTATTGTTATAAATCATAATTAAACTGTATGCGTATAACGGGAGTAGAGCCCCTGAACAAAGCATTAGCTTAAAATAAAAATAAAGTATGAGCGAAAACATAAAGGCTTGCATATAAAAATTAAAAAATAAAAAATAAAAAATTTATTTTCAAAAAGTAAAAAAAAAAAAAATGTGACAATAACAAAAAACCAAAAAAACCCGATTTATTGATTTAAATCGAAAAATCTGATTAATTGATTTTTCATCAAATTTTGCTGATTTTTTCCATCCCTGACTACTATTAGTATATGAGAAGGTTGCGTTTTTTTTATATTAGTACCTTAAAACAACATAAAAAAAATGTTTACATTTAAGATTATTTTTTTTATACTTTTGCAAATGTTTTGTTATTAAAATACAAAAAAAATTGTTAGAATAAAAATAAACTCGATTAAAAATTGTTTTTAATGTTTTTTATATAAAACCCCTATAGACTTCATTACACGTGTAAGTATTACGGTCGTATAATAGAAAAGTGGAGTATCTTGTGGATTGAAAAAAAAAGAATGAATTATTATAAGTGACTGCGAAACTGGGCCTCGTTGCATATGAAAGCAGTTTTATTATAAGAGCTTATTAAAAACGATGGATGTATCTCGTTCACTCGAACCAGCTACCGTGTTTACGTTATACCTACAAAAAAATATCTAGACCTTGAATATATGGTTGGGCTGGCATTACGGAATATGTAAAGGAAAGGCCAATAAACATTGGAAAATGTTACTTATTTGGGTAAGGATTAACTTTAATACATAATGACCTAAATACTGTAGATCAAAATGCTAATTGATATATAAATGCGTGAAAAAATATCACGAACAGCGCAATTTTGGACTAGAAAATATATGTCGTAATATTGAAAAGGTTGTTAAAAATTATTTCGGCGAAACCATATGCTTTGTAAGACTTAAAAAAAAAGGCAAAAGTTAAATGGATAAAAAATAGTGCCGGAGTAATTAGAAAATACTTAAGTTACTTACAGGATAATTTTGAGTAGTAAAAGGGTAAAACAAAAGGAACCGGTCTTTAAGACCCCTTTACTAGTATAAATTGTGCAGATTTTTTCTACAACTGTATTATTTTACACATTTTAAAAGGGTTTTAAACTAAAAAATACTTTTTGATATTCTATATACGATTTTAATCATAGTAAATATAATTTCTCAGCTACCTGCCTTATCTTTTATTCATCAAATCAAATTAAATTTTTTTTGAAAAACTATAAATTTTTAGAAAAATATCGCTGATAACAATATCATTTCCACTTAGTCGGCCCATATTTACAAAATTAATTGCCTATAAATTAGACAAATAAATGTTGCAAAAAAGTAAAAAGACTTTGCACACTTTTTATAAATAAGCAAATATGCTTTATAATTATTCCAAAACGATAGAAGTATTTTATTTGGCCTTAGTTGTTGAGTTCGAATTGCAAAATATAAAATAAATCAATTGATTTATTGTACTCAAGAGCCCAATGGTAATACTATGGTATAATCTAAGTATCGCCTCCCCAATTCTTCTCTCCAAAAATATGGTTAAAAAATTTAAATAGAAAAAGCGTAAACAGTACAAAACTAAAACACACAAATAACATGATTATGATGTTTTTTTATGTAGATATGTACAAAATTTGACGGCATAAGGCGATTTTTTTAGTGTTTTGTTTATGTATGTTTATATAGAATATTAAAACCACAACAAAAATAACATTATGATGTTTTATGCAAATTATTTTAGCTTTTATATTTTTTTTTTTATATTTTTGACATGAAAATTGGGGGGGGGAGGGATACTTGGATAATTCCAATACTTTATAGTACAGAGCAATACACCAAAGTGTCATTAGATATGGTTGAGTAAAGATTTCTAATAAGTTGCTTATTAAAATTATACTAAATATTTTTTTTATCATTCACAACCATTTTACACCGTAAGATGTCAGTAAAATACAGAGAAAGTATATTCAAGTAAATGAGATCAAAATATACAACACAAAATACGCAAATAAGTCACACATAATAAAACATATTTTTGTTTCAGATATTTTAATTATGGATTTTGAATTGTTTTTTTAGTTAAAAAAATTAGACAACTGCTTTTTTAGAAAACTTTTTGTCTAATTTTTGCCCTTCCCTGTTCTATAATTACATATTTAATTTAATAACTTAAAAACGTTTATTCATAATTTTTTTCCATTTAAAATTACAACGATTTTGTTATTTCAACAAAAAATATTCAATTGCCTAAACATCAGTAATATGGTAAAAATATGAAAAAAACACTTTTTAAAAATTTATGATGGTAAAGGTATATATAAGCCACCCGTAAAGCCAAGCGGCTTTATTATTAGGGCAACATGGCAAAAGGGGACGATACAACGAAGACAAACTAAAAAAATCCTATTTTAAAGAGGTTTTTAAAAAATTAATAAATACTTTGTCATCAGATCTGTTACAATACATGTGCTTTAAAAGTATATATCTACACGAATTTGCTTTTTGCGGGCCTTACAATGGACTTATTTATCAAATGTAATGCAAATAACATTTAAAGATAATTATTTATATTGTTTTACATTGGTTCTATACCGCTTTCAGTGAAATCGCCTACGACGAATTGTAATAGCAGAAATCGTACATGTAGAAATCCTGCTCAAAGAAAGCCCCGATAGAAGGAAAAGTCAGAAGTCGAATAAAAACAATAACCATCGAAATGAAAAAAATAAAAAAAAAATAGGGATGTCATAATTGTCTTGTTATAAGCATAATAACAAACAAACAAGTAAATGCCTATGACAAAAAATACACAACAAAGTATCTTTAAAAAATGTTACCTACAAAAAGTTAGGGTTAAAAAAAAAACTCTATAAAGGCAATTAAAAAATAAATAGAATATACAGGACCACAGAAACAACAACATACTAATCCTTAAATCGTAAACAATCCGTTTTTTTGTTACACATTTGCGCAATAACACAAGTTATTCTAATATAAAGAAATATAATCGTGTTTAAAAACTGAGTTCAACGCATCCAATTTAAAGAGTTTCTGCAAGCAAGATTTTCCGTTTAAATTTCTTCCTTAAGTTTTATGATTAGAAAGACGCCTTTTTTACATTAATACTTATTTTTTTAATACCTACCTTTATAAATTTCGTAAAACCGCTTCATTGCAAATCTAAATGGGCGATTTTTTTTATCGTAACTGACACACATAAAAAAAGCTATTTGATTAAGCAAAAGACTGATGATTGAGGCCGAAAAAAAATTTCCTTAAGGTGGTAAACTATATAATTACGTCACAAAAATAACCACCATACTAGATGATATATTTTGCTATAATACGGAAAATATTTAGGTTGGTATTCCTGTAAAGGCTTAGTTAATTGGAAATGCTTATATATTGAAAAAATACGTGCATGGTAGGCAAATGCAAAGAAAAAAAAAACATTAATCCACCAAGGACCAGTGGTGTTACTTTTGTGTTTTGGCATTTGATGTTAGTGATTTTCTAAAAAAAAGTTTTATGGTTTTTTATTATGACCGATAATATTTTTATTTTGGAAACTGTAACTAAATATTTCTGCTTTGACACAAAAATGCAAAAAAAATATTTTAAAACAAAATAAACCAACCCATTATAAATAGTTGTAAAATTTTCTGAAGGATCGGGTACACCCAGTTGGGGGTTTTAATTACAATAAAAATAGGCGATTGAAAATAAACAATATTTTTTTTTATAAAGATTCTACGTCTTTTTTATGATTAGGAATAAAATTTTGATTGAAGATTTAAGGAGCCCAGTATATAGTTTTTTTTGGATTTTTTTTAACTTTCGTAATTGGAGAATTTTTAATATAGAACTGTAATATGTAAGTATAAATATAGTATATTGCCAATATTTTTAAAAATAGTTTATTTTTTCTTTAAAATTATATAATCAGTCAATCAATTAACTATAACAATATTTTTTAGCTTTCAACTTTCCATATCGGTATTTAATTGATATATAACAAAACTTTTTTTTGCAGAAAAAAAATTTAATTTTACAGCTAAAACCATGTTCATTAAAACATTTCTTTGTGTATTTTTTTACAAAATAATTTGAAGCGTAAATTAATTATAAATATAAATTACTTTTAAATAGAATTCTATTTTTTTACATTGCAAATCAACATTTGACTTCAAAAAAAGACTTTAAAAATGTTTTATTGTAAATGAAATAGTTTATCTATTAAGATGGTAAATCTGCGGATATGTGTAAACGTATTTTTTTTGGGTTCGATGAAATAAGTTACTTGCAGTTTTGAAAAATAAAGTAATAAAAAAAGATAAATAAAATCAAAGGTTCTGACCCTGGCAAATTGTACTTCTTCATTTCCTTTATAACTATGTAATATGCAATATGTTCTTTTTACAAAAAAATTTGCATGGTTTTGACTTGTTTGCGAAAAAAAAGGCTAAACACGCAAATTTACGCAAACCAAAACGCTTAGATATGCATTAGAGGCTTGCACTGGACCGAAAAAAACCGGAAGGACCAGACCGCGGTCCGGTCTTTTCTGAATTTTTGGGTCTAAAAGCAAGATTTGATATTTGGTATTTGTATTCTAATCTTGTTATGGGCTGGTCTTCCGGTCCGGTTCTTGTTGCCGTTCGGGTTTTTTTATTTTACACAATTTTCCCGGTCCGGTCTGATGCAGACCTCTAATATGCATCATGGATACTGTTTTTACAAATCTTGCCAATTAATTTTACTTCCTTATAAATATTATAGACTTTTACGTATATTCCACATTGTATAAAAATAAGAACTAAATTTTTTCCCTTTATTCCTTTTATTTTTTTTTATTTTTATGTTCAACGATATCTGATTTTTTATCATTTGATACCCGTATAACCACGACGAGGAAATGCAGAAAAAACTAGATTACAAAACCTATCTAACTGGAGAGGCACTTTTTCAATTGCAATAGTGTTTTAATGAATAATATCAAAAAAAAAACAAAGACGAACTAACTCTATAGGCATTTATTTAAAACTTTATTTAGAATCTACTTAAACTTTTGTATTTCAAGGTAAAACAAATTAAAGAAACATTTATCTGCCAGTAGAAAAAAAAACAATTAATAACGTATTAAATATGCATTGATTTGTATAAGAAAGACCGCAACGAGACGCTAATTGTAAAAAACAAAGACAGATCGTCAAAAAACTTTCATTGGCAAAAGAAAGTAATATCAGTACTGCGTGTAGCCCAGATATGTAAATAAAATCTATTAAAAAA
This sequence comes from Agrenia bidenticulata, assembly GCA_034694785.1. Classification (NCBI taxonomy): domain Eukaryota; kingdom Metazoa; phylum Arthropoda; class Collembola; order Entomobryomorpha; family Isotomidae; genus Agrenia; species Agrenia bidenticulata. Next base: position 40,980 of record JAQFYM010001051.1, read on the forward strand.
TCTGCATTATACAAACGAAAAGCATAAAATTGCATCCAAGTAACGGGATCTTTAAATTTATACGTAATACTTTTATCATGTAAATCTTAAGCTGTAAAAGATTCAACCGGTAATGCAAGCAATATGTTTTTTGTATAAAATAATTTATATTCTTACATTCTTTGTTTTCACTTTATTGGTAACTCATATGATTTAAAACAATCATAAATAAATGATTGATTTTAAAAAACAGTCTATGAGGAAAAAAAGCAATAAACGAAGATTTTTTTGACCGTGTCATTTTGTCCTTGTTACGGTGTTTTTACCTAATACACT
>JAQFYM010001052.1:0-41291 GCA_034694785.1 Agrenia bidenticulata
AAAAATTTTACAGTAAAATTTTCGTTTGCTGTAAAATTTTTGGCTTTAAAAATTACCGCGATTAAATATATGAAAACAAATATTCCAACAGACAAAAAACACAGTCATTATTGAAGCCTCTTTATTATTTATTTGCATTTTTTTTGTAACAAAAAAATAAAAATAATTTTTTTTTGCTTAAAAAAAAAAAAAAATGATAATTTTTAGACATATTTTTAGTCCGCGTACTTTTTTATTTGATTTTTTGTAGTTTTCAGGGTTTTTTTGCATTGATCTTTGATGAAAAAAATATCCGCACAACAAAATTATTGTGTTTTTATTTACTTATTTTTATTTTTTTTTTGAATTTTTAATACAATCGCTTTACTTAACTTTCCGGAAATTTTACAGTAGAGTGAAAATTTTACAAATACGAAAATTTTACAGAACACCGGGATTATCATATTTATAGCCTAAAAATGTATAATACCTATATAATAAAAAGGTGGCTTAGTAATAAATCGCCTGTAACATATACAAATATACTACAAAAACACAGGACTCTAATATATAAATACATTTTATCAATATTTTTATCATGTTTTTTTTTTAAGTTTACCGTGTTTTTTTTAGTTCATGCTATTTAAGATTTTTTGATATCATATAAACCGTAATTTGGGCATTAAGAATTATTTCTAGCAACTAACAGAGTAAATAAACAAAAAAATGCTCAGAAGCTCGATTTTTTTCAACTAACCGATTTGAATATCATTTTGCTGCTAAATATTTTTACACCCGTGAAAAATTCCCATAAATGCATCTGTGTAAGTCGACAAGCAGCAATAAAAAAAAAGCATGCATAAAAACACGTTTTTCTTCTTTGCTTGTATTTTAAACCCTATTAAAGGTTAATTTTTTGTATTTTAATTTTACCTTGCGAAAAATATACGAACTTTAGAGTTCTCAAGATACACAAAAATGTTGTGTATTTTAATAACTGGTCCTGCTTTTATAAACAGTCATATTCAAGTAGAATTTATTATTATCTTTGCACTAAAAATTTTAAACTACTCATGTTCTAAAAATATATTCAGTGTGATGTCACAACGTATTCTAGGAAAACAGGGGCCAAGGTAAACGTCTTTTTAGTATATAAATAAAAAAGTGCACATATCTAAAATACCGAATATAAGCTAACAAAAAAATACTTGATACACAGATATCATTAAATAGCTATTTTTCCTTGTAAATTATAAATTAAAAGTATTAATAAACATACAAAAAACCACCCTCGTTTACGATTATGCACTTTTTTCTTTCCCTACTGTAAAATGGAGGCTATAGAAGTTAAAAACGAAATATATAAAACGAAAAAAATGCCCTTTTTTTTTATTAAAAACTAGAACATTTCTTGACTGTTCTTTTATGCAGAAATTGGTAACAAAAAACAACCAATTTTGTAAAAAGACAAAAAAAAAACAAACTAAGTATATCGATGTACGCAAAAAAAAAAAAGGAAAACAATACGTTTATACACGTATACAATTTTTTTTAATACACTTATGCCAAAAAAAAAATACCTGCAGCTTATAAACAATATAAAATAAAATCTGAGAAACATTGCAGCTGTTAACACTATATTTTTAGAAAATACTTTATTGTTAAAAAGCGACTTTTCAGGCTTTTAAAACAAGGAGTGGCAACTAAAATAAGACGAAATTTCTGGTAGGTGAAGTAGACAACACCCATATAGTAGAACGGTATACGGATTTATAGCTCATCTACGCCCATGACACAATAATGGCGCCACTTGGTTAGTCAGTAGACCAGTACCTCACCCACGAATTTTTGAGCTAGGCGTTAGTTCGTGTTTTTTATAAAAGTTTGTCTGCCGGACATTTTTTTTCGATGTTTTAAAGTTTATAATATTTTTTTAAAAATTTATATTTATTTTTTTGTTTGGAGTCTTACAATGAAAAAAAATTATGCTCGTAAAAAAGAGTTACCATAGATGTAAGCGTGTATAATTATTTGGAAAGGGACGTACAGTCCCTTACCCCTCATCTCGGTACGCACCTGCAGTGGACTTTAGAAGAATTCAAATTCGTTCTGCCTTGAAAATATGCCAAACAGCAAGTCGGCTACAAAAAACGATTACAAAAGTCGCAACGTATAACCTGGCAGTAGAGATTAGGTTTTTTGTGAGTTAAGGGCGATTTGAAAAAAAAAAACAAACTTTTGAATAAAAAAGCAGTAAAATTCTTAAAAGCAATTAAAAAAATATTCACTATTTATTTTATTAAAAATACGTGTATATCGTCTATATTTTACAATATTGATTATCATAAACCTCTTTTTAACATCAATTGAGATTTGTATAGTAGTGCTTTTACTTGTTTTTTATTACGAAATTGCGATAAATGACATTGGTTCATACTGTTTTTAGTACGAAAAAACATTGTAAAGTCTTTTTTTTGCAAATGTACTATGTGATAATAGCCATGGATATATACTAGGGCTCGGAATTCGACTATTTGAATATTTAGAAAATCGAATTATTCGAGCTTTTTTAGGGTATTCGAATATTCCAATAAGTAGCAGAGTTATTCGCAGTAACATTTGTAAACATTTTTTCTGAGTTTACCCGTAAATATCATAAAAAACAATATCCAAAGTATTTTTCCAGCCAATTAATATTGCATTAACTAATATATACTAATGATGTGTAAAAACATGTATTAATGATACGGCGCGTATCCTTTCCAACAAATTTTTGTGTTTTATGTACTAGAACCACTGGCAAAATTTTTTTGTTTACTTAGGGCGTGTCCGATTTTTTGCATATGCAAAATTAACTACCTAAAAACATAACAAATTTGCCATAAGTATCGATTTTTTTTTTAAATATGCAATTTTCCTAGTGTTTGATTTTATATTGCTTATGCAAACAAAGAATTTTCACATATTGATTTTTCTGTAACCATTACGCTTCATAGATTTAAGAATATATATCAACCCCCTATAAATGAGTACGATAAAGAAATGGACGTATATACAATGCTATAATATAAAGATAATTGAGACACGATCTTGCATGGGAGCATAATTTTGACGCTGTGAAGAACAAATCAAGACAGATTGCAGCGGTGTGGGATGAGTTTGCCAAGGAAATAGATGTAGATAAAGTTGGGGCGGATGTGAAGAATGAATATAATTATCTTATTAACTAGTTCAAAAAACATCATTTAACTTAACAGAAGAGCAGTGAAGGAGCAGTGAGATGACAATACTTTAATGTTTTACAAGATATTCATTGTAAGAATCCTGTGACAAATCCTGTGGCGCTGGTTAATACTGGGGTTGAGAGCGTTGAGAAAAATATGAAGACAGAAAAAAAAAGAAAGAAATCCACTACAACACCAATAAAACGGAAATCAAGTAACAGTAAAAACCGAGATCTGATTAATTTATTATCCAAAAGAAAAGAGATACTATTTGAGATCATAAGCGGAGGTAATAAAATCAAAATCAATAAGTAAGAAATGAACTAACAGATGTGAAGTCGACTTTAAATGAGATGAGCAAAAAACTTGATTTACTATATAATAAAATGCTTGAAAAAATGCAAAACAAGTATTGGTTTATTTTAGATTATGGTGTATCACATCTTGTTATGACATTTAAATACTCGTTATAATAATCGGTAGCTAAACTCAAATTGTTCATTTCAATTATATTGTGTAATACACATGCAAATTTACAAACATTTACTATATTAAGCTTTTCTCTGTTGTACGCACTTCTCCTAAATCTTTAAAAGGTATCTTTATGCGCCCAATTGTACATTATACTTGCAGCTCCTAAGAGGACAGCCTATTGTTACAACATTCCTGATATCTGAGCAATGTTTCTGCAAATGGAGTGCGAAGTGAGGCAGATGAGGGTTATGCTGCATCCCCTATGTTTGCAAATGGAGGTGGTAATTCAGCACTAACATATTCCTTAAAAGATGATGCTGAGTGCACAAAGGCATCGCGGCAACTGCCCGGGTAACCCCTAAATGCATCTCGATCAATATGGTCAGCGTCAACGACAAGCTGAAATAAAACAGAATGCCATCCTTTCCTATTTATGTGTTGAGCGGGGAACTAAAATGGGCCACATACGGGTATTTGCGGTATATCAATTGCCAAAATGGTGCCCCAAACATTGTTTATACAGAAAAATACCACCTCTAAGATTATCATTTCATTTACCGGTGGTCTGTTTATACATATCGCACATACTTTGTTGCAAAACACCACGGCTTTAGTAGTTATATGTCCGTGACATGTACTACTAGGCTCTTCAAATTTTTTTATGTGTGCAAGAAAACATATATTCTACATTGCATAATATATTCGTGTTTTAAAGAACTTTTATTTTTTTATAACTTTTGCGTATGTTGCACTCACGAAAAAAAACATTCAATATAAAACCTAAACAAACTTTTGACATTCTCAAAGTCACGGTTAACTACACAATATCAGAAAAACAAGACGGTGTATTATACCAGCTCGTGTCATAGCTCGGAGATCTCTTTAAATAAAAAAATTCAATTAAATAATCGTCATCGGCCACAACAAGTAAGATTTCAAGTATTTTAAGATTATACTTTTTTTTTTGACAAATAAAGGGCGGAAAAAATGTTTGCAGTGCTATTATTTTGGACATACATGTGTATTTTGCGTATTGAGAAAAAATACTTATGCAAAAAAGTAAGTATGCAAAAAATATGCATATGCAAAATACTCGGACATTCCCTTAGTTAAAAAATAAAATAAAACAGAGCAATCTTATAGCATGACATTTGCTGACAAGTAACTAGCAAACTGCGTATAAATGCAGTTTTACAATTTTTAATTTTGTATGATTACTGTTTTTGTTATCTATATGTGCTGTAAACTCCTTACAAAGGTCCTGATTTTTCATTTTTTATTGGTTTTTCTATCAGTATGCGGAAAACAACTTCTTAGTGCTTGCAATTTCCATTAAAAATGAAAATACATTGACGTCCCAGCAAAATTATTAAAAAAATAACCATACATCATTGTAAATGTTTGTTTGAATATTTATATACAATTTCTTTTGTTCTTTAAATATATTCTTTTATTCGTATATCTAGATAGATAATTATTCGATATTCGCTAGTCGCTTTTTCCGTCAATTCCGAACCCATATATATACGTATTTAATCTACATATAACTCGTAGTACAAATACCTTTAAGTGTATTAGGGACATTTTTGTTTATTTTGGTTTATTTTGTATAGATTATAACCTAATTTAAAATCATAAAATTTTGACCGCAAAATTTTGAGACTACTTGAAAATTAGATAATAAGAAACTATAGAAAAAACTAAAAATACAAACTTATGTAATAAACATACAAAAAACAAAAAAAAAATGAGATTGGTAATAAAACCCCGGTCCCTCCCGGCAGTAAAGTTACGACCGATGAGAATCCATCATACTCTAAGGCGTCAGAGGAAAAAATCGCACCGGGAGAAATTGTTAATCACTGAAAAGGGTTTAAGAATGAAAAAGTTAGGAACACCAATATTATAGAGATCTTATGGTCCATATTAAAAATACGGACGTTAAGAAAACAAGGGATGCTAAGTTTGACATCAGTGTAATTCTATATAAAGTGTAACCACAGAAAAAATATCTCGATGATAGTTTAGAGAACAATTAAGCATAAGATTTTATATTACAGTAAACCAATTTTTGTCTGATCGTAGTACACAATGTATGCATGCAAATATAGTAAATTTTTGTTCTTTTTGTAAAATGTATTTCGCTTATAAAATGATAAATTACGTGATATTACTAGATCAACAAACAAGGAAAAACCACAAAAAAACAAAAAATACAAAAAACTCATTCTTATTGATTTTGTGTCTTTCTTATGATACATTTAATCGGTCTATCCTCGTCGCAAAATTTTACATGCTAAACAACGGAAACAATAGTTGGAAATTGCACAAGGAGCCGTTTAAATAGTGAAAGAGGTTTGTAATATACGTGTATAAACTATACGGTATAGAAGCTGTAACGTGAACTGTATAGTTTAATATTACTATACATTTGATGTGTATTAAAAAAATATTTACAAAAACACTGCCAGAGATAATATTGAATGTTACAAAATATGTACTTGCTATATAAGATATGTTGTGCGCAAAATTTACGTCAGATCTGTTATTTATTTTTAATACAAGTTTGTGCTAGTTGTCTTGTAATTATAATAAAATGTTATAGATAGTGTATTTATACTCTCGAAACAGTATTTCTTGTTAGAGTTTTACATTTTTTACCCTTACAAAGTTGTAAAAAAAACATACACGCGCCTGTACGTAGCTGTTATGAAAACAATTTATTTACCTTTTTTCTATGATAAGTTTTCGTTTTCGTTTTTTTAATTTTAGTTTTTGTTTTTTTGATGATTATACCCACACTTAATCTTTACAACGAACTTGTATCTGCTTCTCCAAAATATACATACGTTGCATTATTAAAAAAATCTGGATTTTTTTTTACAATTTAATTGTTTTTTTTTCTTGTAATATTGGTTTGTATTACATCCATTTTTGTATTTAAATAAATATTTTAAAAAAGAAATCATTAAAAAGTCAATATATACTTTTACTATATACTACCTATACAATATACGCGTTTATATACAGTATTTGTATAGTGAACTCACACTATATGGTATACTGCTTAACCCTAGTATGTTATGTGAGCTAAAGTCGACAACTAATCCGTTAACTTTTAAAAAGCTTAAAAAACAAAAAAAACTCAATTTAGCGTAGTTAAACGATCTTATTTTGATTTTGCGCATACAATGTTAAATAACAAATACAACTAAAAAACTGTTTTTTTTTGTATAAATAGGTACTCTTTTACACTTGATTTTTTATAATTGTGTAGTTAATCTGTTTGTTTTTGCCTATATGCAATATATTATATATGGCTGCCACGTAAAGTGTATACAAAAGCTGCGAAACGCCAGAAACAAATCATTTTTATATTTTGTAACTAGTATTGGTTATTGTTGTCGAAAAAAAAATTTAAATGGGTTTTTCTGTAGAATTCTTTATACGTTTATGTATTTTTATACACTTAATAGATTTTCTGTATGATTATTATATACAATCTTCAGAATAAAAGTTATGGTTATATATTCTCATTTCTAGCACCAATTTATACTAATTCAATTAAAATTCGGTTTTTACAATACTTGTATGATTTTAAGGGCAAAAAAAAAACCAAAAAAAAAACGATTAGGGATACACAAAATTTGCGAAAAAAGCAGTTTTGCGGCAAACACCTAAGAACTAACAAAATAAAAAACCACAAAAAAAGTACTAAAGGGGCAAAGTATGCCATTCAAGCTTTGTAAAAATATTTCAATTTATATAACACCGAGAAATACAATAAATCTATTTTAAAAGTACAAGAAAAACACACATTTTTACGCTAAAGTAAACGGGGAATGTTTAGTCGCTGTGTTTTTGATTATAACTATTTTTACATATAAAGATATCACATATTAAAAATGTGCTTTTTGTGTTGTATAGTTTACATAGAACATTTATTATACTGTATATTTGTTCTTTGTTATTAAGCAAGGTTTTGGCAATACTTTCATGCCCAGACGCTTTTGAAAATAAACTAAAATATGTATACACAATTTTGAACACCTACCTGCGATAAACTACCCTGCATTACTTTTTATTGATCAACAGTAAATTTCTAGTCGGGTCATATCCTAGCATATAAATGTTGCCTTACATAGTTCAACTTGCTTTAAAATACTATCTATTGTATAGCTGCAGTTCTATGCACCGTATATCAAATACAAACTTTTTTTTTTAAATGACGTATAATCTTGCGAAAAAACCGGGTACAAAACTAGAAAAATGCTTACGAATACATGGCGTCCTTATTTTTTGGCGTCGTAGTTTGTAAACAGTAAAATTTCGAGTAAGTGGGCAAAAATCCTTGTTCTTATGTTATTTTAAGCAATACAAGCCGGCTTATATACTTACCATCAAATTGCCGTTGCTTATATGTTAAAGCCTTTGTTCTAAAAACAGTTTTTTTATGTATTCTAAATATAATGTTATATGCGTTACAGAATTTGGCAATCTATGATTTAATTTCGTAAATTAAATAAAATTTTACTTGTTAAAAATTTTTACATTAAAAAAAATATGTTGTGTCAATCGGCATTCAAAGTGCTCATAGCAGTATATTGTGAACTTTTGTTCCTGTGTATAGGTTTCAAACTGTATTTAATGTAGTGAATTTTCAGTAAGCCGTTTTAGCCGATCGCAAATTTTGGGGGCAAAAACGTTTCTCGCCACAAATATGATAAAAAATCTGAGTGAGAATAAAAGGTTAATTTTATGAAAAAAATGAATTTAAACTTTTGTTCATTTAAATGCCATTGCATTATTTCAATAACTTTTTTTACAGAAACTGCAATGCTCTTTGCGTATACTCATTGACATAAAAAAATATTTCCATTACTATGTGCTGTTGTCAATTTGTCTCATATCCACTCTAGATTTTCCTCTATTATAATTCCTTCGGGAAAAGTGTTTTTTTTGTATAATATAGACAAGTTAAGTAAGATTTATGTAAGGATAACACTTTTTTTGTTTACAGAATCTATACCAACCTACTATGGCATTTTTTGTTTAAGGAATTTTGTAAATAATTCAATTTTATCCACACCATATATAAGCAGAAAGTGAACAACCTTGACGCCAGTGTTTTCTAATTTAATAAGCGGTCATATAATTTTTTATAAATAAATCTTTCGCATCTGTGTATTTAAAGGTCCAATGTAAGTCATAATAACAAGAATATAATCGAATGTTTTTTCAAGTGGAAGGTAGGGTTAATTAAGAAGTAATCTTATTGCCTTTTATACCCCAATTTATTATTATGTTTTGTAGCAAACTTTGTAAATTTGCCTTTTTTATATTAATTGACTAGCAAAAATAAAATGACAACCGGTTTCTACACAATCAGATAAAACTTCTCAAACTTCCCCAATAATCGATGCATCAAAAACCACAATGTTTCAACGACGGGTATACGAATTATCTTATGCAAAAATATTAACACGTGAATAACATCCAAGTTTGGTATTTTTTAAACAAACAAAAAAAAAAAAAGTCAAATAAACCAATCTGGTACTTGTGAATCACGCAAGGTTAAGTACATCGACGCACACAAACACGTAACTCTTTGTCCCACCATAAAAACCTTGCTTGTAAGCCTTTACGAAAAAATAATGACTGACACACCCATCAATCTATTTTTATCTATGGCAGCCGGGTTAAATCATACAAAATTATACTATTTAAGCTTTTTTATATACCGGAAAATTTTGAACTCTTTCTGGTACACAATTCCTTATACATTTTTAAGTGATTGATACTACATCAGGCTTAGTTTGCTGTTTTTGTAACCAGCATAGACAACCTGTAGTAGGTCGTTCATTTTTTTAACACAAAATATATACCGCTTGTGCAGAATCTCTGGCTGTTTTTTTTAAGCTCATAACTGTTGTTTTATAGACCTTGATCCGATTGGCAGCATCAATGTTGTGTCATTTGCCAGTGACGAACGACTTGCATGCATCTGTGATGCTTGAGCTTGTGCAATTTTGGATAACACATTACCATCTTACTACCCCCGTAAAACTTTTTCTTTAATTGTAGATAAAGTCTGCATGTGTTGTCTTTTTGCCTCCGTATAAACTCTTTATTCGTAAAAAGTGATTATTTGTAGAATTAAAAATAAACAAGTATATAGTGGAGACTCATTATGCAGACCAAAAAAATACCAAAAATCAGTAAAAGACCAAAAAAAACATATACAACGTATGTAATATTATTGTAAAAAACTGAAAGAAAACAGTGTATTTTGTTATTATCTCTTTTTAAGGGCTAGTAATATGCTGTAATTCTTACGTCGCAGACTGTACATACAGTAAGATAAATTCCAGTGTAAATAAAACACATTACGACCCAACCTTTACTTAAACCCCGTCTTTAGCCAACGCCTGTAACCTACTGCAATTCGTAGCAATCCTACTAGTATCCTATAACAGAGGTTGTATATTTAACTTTAAAATCCCGTTAATGGCACAAAATAGAGGGCAGATAATTTATCAAAAAATTTCCTTATTTGAGATTTCTTTATAACCCTAAATGACAGTATAACACGGCAACGAACCACTAACGAAGAAGCGTAAATTCAATATCTGTGGCATAAGATTTATCATACCATAATATAATTTGCCTGCCTCGAAAAGAATTTTAAGCCAAAATAATCTTACCCATATATGACCTAGAGAACCAAGAAAGAAGCATAAGCTACAGTCAACGCCTAACACGGATAATCATAAAAAAAAGACGCACGAAATCAAATGGGCCTGATAACCTTCATACCCAAACACAACCCAAGAAAAAGACAACTTATAACAAGAAAATATCATAACACTGCCTTTTACTCCCAATATGGCGACACCTATTTTAAGAGAATATCACAGAGACAGGGCTATTACCTGCTCATACAAAGATGTGAATTCTGTATCGATAGATGAGCCCTTTGAATCTTTGCACAAAGTAAACCATACCGTAAAAGCACATTGTTAACCACTGATGAAGCAGTAAAAGTGTGATACAAAAAGATACAACGAGACAAGAAACAAAAACCAGAGTAAATTTAATATAACACCTGGGTAAAATTTATTTAGGAGGTAGTAAAGGTGAAAATATTAGTAAATGGCTACATCAATTCGATAGCCTGCTTCAACGTAAACTAGCATACAACAGTAATAATATAGTTATAATTGCAACGATGCACTTAACCGGAACAGCATTTTAATTTTGGGATAATTGTAAAGAGAAACTAACTAAATGAGGTGACTTCAAAAAAAAAGTAATGGATCGATTCGGACTTGCAAAACTCGACAAATTAACCATAATGCACTAGAACTGGCCCAAAAACAGAAGCCGAACGAATACACTATATAGTATTTACTAGAAGTATTTAAAATGGGTGAATTCGTCACAATGGATATACAACTAACAAATCAGACGATAATAGAAAATCTAAGAAAATCTCAACGCGTATTCTATATATGCCTTGTAAAGGAATACACCCTTAACGAACTTAATAAACTTGTCAAAGTGATTGAAGATGATACAAATGTACACACCGAAGACATTTAAGATGTAGAAAGAGACAGTTGTAATCCACAGCAAAAAATCAAAAGCCTTACAGATAAAGTAAGAAGTCACTTACTATAAAACAAATTGATAACAGGATACCACCTGAGTATAGGAAGTCGCCAATTCAATGTTTTAATTGCAACAGGTATGAACTCAAGACAAGAGATTGTCGATTGCCGATTTAGAATCGTTCCTATAAAAGTTCACAACCTGATTCGCATACAACCTTCCATCCAACGTGCACTAATCAACAGATTCATATGAAGAAAAAATAAAAGAAGCGTTTAAAATATCTTAAAAGGATATTGAATAAGCCGGGGGAAAAAACCTGACCGAAATCCGCAAAAAAATCTCATCGCTAACTATCGAACTTAACAAACTTCTTAATGCATGCCCTAACTACTACAAAGCACGCAAAACTCTATAAAAAAGCGCTACCGATAGATGAAGTGAAGATTAGTAATAACATAAGCAAATTTGTCGTGAAAAAATCGAATTGATGTAACAGACGATAGTTGATATGAATGTGAAACGTGCCGGACAAATATTAATACAGCGAAAGTCTCATCGTATAGAATTCAGCTGCAAATTTCTTAATTATATTGTCTGGAACTAGGTCCAAAACTAAACCTCCCTATATCCTGTATAGCAAATAGTCACGCTAGCAAACAATCACGATATAAGCACAACCGGTACATGCTATTACATTCCAATAAGAATTTATAATATAAATGCAGCATATCCGCTGCAGTTTGTACAGAGGCAGCACGAGACATATACAACGGAATGAATTTTCTAGGGTAGTATAAATTACATATTTTAATCTAATATAAAAGCATATCAATTAGAGAAGGTATGGAATACAACGTTCTTTTAATAAGCATTATGAAAAAGCAACCTTACTATGAAATACTTTTGAACTCCAAAGATACAATATGCTGCTATGCAAAAGAAAACTGTACACTAGAACCATATATAACACGCGTGTTAGATGTAAAACTGCATGAGACAAACTGAAAATAAAAGAACCCTGATACCGCTTTCATACGGTGACAAATATTGAAAACACAAAATTGAAACCGCAACTAAAGTCTTTGCCATCTATAATCCGGCGAATGTACGTATAGTACAAAATCTACAAATATAAAGCAGGTAATCGAAAAATGCGAAAAAAAGAAGTAGCACGGGAAGTAAAGAACCCCACAATATCAGATTTAAAAAATATATCAGTACAGCGCAATACTGAAACAATGCAAGATGCATTTAAGGGCGAGGAATATTTATTTACCGACTGTATGAAAATACTAAACGACATAACTAAATCACAGATACGCTTTAAACCACATCATACTTTCTATGACATAAGACTAAAAGATAAACACCATACCGTATACACAAACCCCTACGGACAGAGTATGAAGCAAAAAACGAGAATACAAAAATCTGTAAAGGAAAATCTTAGTCGAATAAGTACAACAGCCTTTAAACAACTCATGCTCACCAGTGGTCTAAGCGACCAAAAAAACGGCGGCTATCGAGTTTGCAATGATTTTGCGCCCTAAAAAAACTTACCATAAAAGATACATGGCCTCTTTCACGTATTGATGATTCTAAAGAAAGCTTTTCACAGCAAAAATATCTACTAAAATAGATCTACGTAGCGACTACTGTTAAATTCCGTTAAGTGAGAACACCAAACATAAAACTGCATATTAGACCCAAGACTACTTGTACGAATTTAATGTAAAGCTCTTTGATCTTTGTAACGCACCGGCTACATTTCAAAGCGTAATGAATAGAATCCTACAAAAGGACAACAATTTTGCAGTCGTTTTTCTTGACGATATTATAAATTTTTCGAAAAATTCATCAGACTTTTTTACACGTAGAAAATATAGAAAAAAAATACTTCAGTCTAATCTAATCATGCACTATGGACAATCTAAATTCTATTGTAACAAAATTGAATACCATGGGCTTAACATCTCGAAATTCAGAATTACGATATCAGACAGAAAATTGAAACCGTAATGAACGTAGCCATTCTAAAACCGCATATGAACATACGCGAGTTCGTTCGCTTGCTTCTTTTTTTTTAAGATTCGTCTTCAAAAATAGACCCGAAAATGCCTTCCACTTACAAGCCTACTAAAGAAAGATACAAAATTTACCTGGGGTTAGCACAACAAGAGAGTTTTGCATGTTTTAAAATACAACCTAATAAGTGACCCATTTAAAGACTCCCAAACTTTACAGAAATATTCACCGTTACTATATATGCTTGCAAGGATGGTTATGGTGCAATTTTGACGTGGAAAATGGTAGGAAAAAAATATGTAAATGCATATTCATCAAGAACAACAAACAAACACACAAAGAATCAAAGCTCACATGATCTAGAAGTGTCAGCCCTATTATTTGCATTCAAAGTGTGGAGACCATATTTTGCGAACAGATGGTTCGTAGTGTACACTGATAATTCTGCACTCGTTTTTCTGAAACCATAACAAAGATGTCACTGGTAAACTGGCAAGATGGTATTAAAAAACATCGGAATACGAGTTTGACATCATACATAAGAAAGGATGCTACAACAAAGCCGCGTACGCACTGTCCAGAAATCCAATACCTACTGAAACCAACAAAAATAATTATATCATGGCAACACGAAAAAGACTATTGCACATAATATTGACAAAAAACCCGATTTGTTTGCAAAGCGCATTATGATATCGGACACGGGCATGCATATTCAACATATAAACTTTTAAAGAATAATTACTATATGGCCGACATTACGTAAAGACGTATATGAATTTTTCAAATCATGCCTACGATGCCCGCTATACAAAAACTAAAATAAGAACGGTAAATATCCACTTTGCGTAAGCAATAACATGGAAAGAATTGGCATAGATACAGTTGCCCTCTGACAAAAACAAAAAATGCAAGCAAATTTAATCTAAAGCGCTATCCTACCGGTGTTAGTACACTTTCAGTCGTGCGACTATAAGCAAAAGCGCGAACGAAGTCGCAAATTTTGCATTCGAGGACATACTTGTAGAGCATGGTTGTCTAAGTATAATACTAAGTGATAACGGACGGGAGTTTATAAACTCAATCAGCGACAAACTCTGCCCTCTACTGGCAAATAGAAATAATCCACCCCATACAAACCATTAACTAAAGGTTTAGTAACAGTATCCAACAAAACAATTATCGCGATCCTTAGTAAAAACATGTATGAAAAAAAAGAAAATTGGGATGCTCGCATATCTTTAATACGATTTAACTGCAATTACAGGTCTCAGCATAATCTTGGTTGTCGCCTTTTGAACATATATTCAGCCGCAACCAAACTTACCATACTGCATAAAATCGAACAAATAAAAGAAAAGCACTATGGAAAGAATAAGGCGAATAGCGACGAAGCATTGCACACTTATGTGGAACACCAGATCGAAACAGAAAACGAAGGCAACTATTACATTGGCGAAAAACAAATACACTTCAGGTGATGTTGTTCTATATCGTAACAGAAACAGAAAAGATTAACTGAATCTTAAGTTATGTGGACCATATATTGTTTGTATGATGGAAGATTGTAGATCTTGTGTATTAACAGACGCAAACAATACGTAAACCATAATTGCAATTAAAAAATTTTTTAAAAATTATCATGAAAGAAACAGACATATCACAGTTTTCATGAACACACGAGCTACCATTAGAAACATCAGAAGGAAATCTTAACGACCACAAAGACATTATTAAAGAATCAAATACAAAACTTACACCCAAAACGTTTTACATCCACCAAATAGTCACGATTTACCGTCATCAACATTAAATCATACCTTGCAACACAATCAAACCATGAGAATCCACAACAAAACCACCATGAAGCAACAAGTCAAAACATTGAATATTTCAATCATTCTACAGTCAACAAAAACCCAAATCTTATAATACTATAACTAATACAGAGTTTACACGAGAACCAATGGATTATGCTGCAAAAACTACTGATAATAGTATAAACACAAAATATCCGACAAAGTACAACCAAAAGATAACATATCAGAAACAAATTACAAAAATAATTTACAACGAATAGTATATTATCAGAATAATCCGAATGAATCCTTATCAGAAACAAAACACGCCAAAATCTCAAACATGAAATAGAAAAAAAAATATAAACAGTAGCAGTTACGAGTTCAAAGAAGCGATACAGAGCAATGGCAAAACGCCAAAAGATAAAACAGAAAATCAATATGCTTTTTTTAAGCCTTCCAAACATGAAAATATAAATAAGAATGATAAATTGACAAAAATCAGCTTCAAAATAAAATCAAAAAAAAATTAGGGAAGGTCAATAATGAAACAAACAAAACTCATAACACATTAGAAGGGAAAGAAATAGCAAAAATGATGTACGAGACGTACAATCGACACATGATGGGGAAATTGTATACGACATCAACGAAGAAGCGTAACTGCAATACATGTGGCATAAGATCTGTCCTTTGTTAATTGTTTTCCATTCTCGAGAAGAATGTATAGCCAAAATAATTATCTCTATAAATGACCGAGAGCACCAGGAAGGAGCATCAGCTAAAGATAACAACAAACACGGATACCCATATCAAAAGGACGCACAAAGGAGAATTGCGCCTGGTAACCATCATACCTAGAACACCATTCAAGGAAGAAGATCACTTTAATAACGAAAATTACATAACACTGCCTATTACTCATATAAACTTTAATTAATATAACCAGTCACGAATTTACAAAACGGAATACCCTGACGTAGTTTATAAACACCATTATCTTTTATGCTTGTGTGCGATTACGTGCGTGGAATTCAATCCAGTAAATGTGCTTACAAACATTCAAAGAAATTTATCCTGTAATGTTCATGCAAAACAACGTTCGAATGATTGAAACAACAATGGAATACCGAAAAGAACTTCATTTAATAATCAAAGTAAACATAGTCATAAGTTTTGAATTTTATGGCAGAAATGACTTTTCTTTAGTGATTGCGATAACCCTGATTTCAGACAATTTATTGAGGAGGATCTTTGATTTCTTTTTTCGCTAGTTCCAGTAGGGCTAAAAAATGCCTTTTTGTGTCATATCAACGAAAAAAAAAGCTGCAGAGTGTATTTAAAAAACAAAACAATCGCGATAACTAGTGATTCTACAACCGATGCAAAAGAAAAAATCTATTGTCAGTTTATTTTGTGTGTGTGAGACACTTGATGCACCTATATTGTTAAATTAATTGCGGTGAAGCATAAAATTGCACTGCAGTAAAGTTATTTAGAATACCAGAAACACCAACGATTTACTTAGGATTTATTTCAACAAAAAGAATTTTACTTCTTTTTATACGCGACCAAGCAGCCAATATGATTATGTCTGTAAGTTAAGAAAAGAGAATGTTTACTAATCATAAGCATATTTCTTGTATAATTCATTTACAGCATAATTTGTCCGCAAAAAAATATAAATTGTGCAAAATCTGTAGATTAAATAGCAGTTTAAAGCAATACCCTCAAAAAAATATTAAACGAAACTTTTTTTCTTGGTTTAACATTACAAATTTGGCAATCCAAAAAGACCTTATTTAAATAAAGTTGGTCACTTGGATAGAATTCTGTAGATTTCTATATGAAATCATGCAATTGATGGGCAGTAAATTCAATCTGTTAATTTTAATAATGAGACAAATATAATGAAATATTTTAATGTGATAAATTTTTAAAAAAATAGATTAAATTTGTTTTTTTTTTCAGGAGAATAAAAAATTTTAAAAAAACTTGAATCATACAAAATCTGTTAAAGAACAGGTTTAATTACTTTTTAAAGTACAAAATTAGATACTTACAAATGAATTTTCGGTTTTATTATTACGTAGCTCTGTTTTTTAAAAAATCTATATATTGATTTCTTTTTAAAATATAAAGGGTTGAAGTGTAGTCTAAATGACAGAGAATATGTCCATGTTTTCTTGTCAAGTGTTAAAGTGAAAAGAAGTTTCAATATTTATAGATTGATATAATTAGATGCAAGACA
Organism: Agrenia bidenticulata; assembly: GCA_034694785.1. NCBI lineage: Eukaryota > Metazoa > Arthropoda > Collembola > Entomobryomorpha > Isotomidae > Agrenia > Agrenia bidenticulata. Next base: position 17,367 of record JAQFYM010001052.1, read on the forward strand.
GTCTTTGAAAATGGATAATTTCAAATGCTAATATTTATCTTTTATAATACAAATATACATTTTACTGTTTCTTGTTTTTCTCTTTTATTATTTACACTAGTATAAATTTTATTTTATTAAATCTATTTTTTTGTTATATATATAAATTTTGTGGTAAACCCACTTTGAATTTAAAATTCCAACCGATACGGTTTTGTTATTTGAAGTGTTATAAAAATAAAGGCTTTTTTATATTTCCGGTTATTTCCGATCAAAACCGATTGGTTTCTGTTTATTTCAATCCTTTTTTTGGTTTAAAAAAAACAAAGCCAAGTATAACCTAACCCAATTTCTATTAACCTAAGCTTGCGATCTCTCGAAAAAAAAGTTCACATACAGGAATTGTAGAATATATATAATTTAATCTTCTTATATGTCTGAGGTTTTAAATGATAGAATATTATAAAATTATACTAGTTTTTTAATAGTTTTACGGCTGAATTTGCAGTCCTCCTGTATCTGGCCTAATCTTTTTGTCGGCCTGCATTGAGGGGGGTAAGGCTAAACTACCTTTTATGCAAATAATTGCTTAATTTATAGTTTAAATACGGTTTTGGGGGTTTAAATAATTTAGTTCCTATTTTGATTTGTGGTTTGCATAATTATCTCCTATATAGTTAAAAAAAACAGGTTTAAAAAATATCAAAAATATTTAATCAAGAAAAAAGATATAAAAATAGTAAATAAAAGTATACCCGCTAATATTATTAAATTTTCTAGAAAAATATATCTCTACAATAATTGCCTGTGTTGATAAAAATTTACATAGTTCAATATAAAAATATTGCATAAAAAACATATAAAAAGAGTCTTTTTTGAATAACATATAAGATTAAAAAAAAGACACTATAACAACGTATATAAAAACATACAAAAAAAACAGAAAAACATTCATTTCGTTTTAACTTAGACTTTGAATAAAAAAATTTAGGCTATATAGTATAACTTACAATAAAAACAGCTTTTAATCAAATAATATAATTAAATTCTAGAAAATAACACAGATATGTAACTAGACAAGTAATTATTTAAAGATTTATAGAATGTTCTATATATTTTTTGTAAAAAATCATTTACGTTTTTTTTTTCTATTACAGTCATTTATTTTGATTTAAATGAAGTTTCGTTGAATTTAAAATCTTTTTCGGCCAAAAGCGCTTTTTTTCCCAATTTTTCGCCAATTTTTAAAACCGGGCATGCCATCTTTGTCTGCTAAAAACACTGTCAAGCCTTTTTAAATTTACATTTTGCAGATATGGTCCTTGTTCGTAGATTTTTTACAAGGGAAATATTCTTGTATGCACTTAAATTTTTTTTTGCCACGCATTTTTGTCCACACCCTATCATGAGAAGTAGTTTTTTTACCATGAGTTTTTGTGTATTCTGTTACGTTGCTAAAAAAATAAAATTTTTGTAGTTTTTTTTTGAAAAAAGTTATACATAAAATTTAAAAGAAAAGGAATTTGGGGTGTAAAATTGCAATTAAATGCAAAAAAGTACAAATATTACGTGGTAAGTTATAAATGGTTAAAATATATGCATGATAGCCAGGCCTCTGACGCTTAGTATTTTTCCCAAAAGTCCAAAAACATAATATTGGATATAAAAAAGTTTTTTTAAACACTTATTTTCCAATTTCAAAAATTCGAACATTTTTACCCCTTTTTTTAGTATATGTATAAAAAAAAAAATTAAAGGTGTTTTTAATATCCTAATTTTAGTATATCTTATCATAATCACATACTTATAAAAAAACATGCAAACTTAAATTGCAACGATTCGTATATAAGGAATATCGATTTTTTTTTGCGCGCTGTACTTTTAACTTGCTAGTTTATTAATATGATTTTATGTTGCATTAAATTAAGACAAAACTATAGGTGTTATGCGAGGAAACTAGAAAACTAGACCGCAACTATGTTTAACTTTTTCTTCGACGTATTCCGCAAAGTAAAAAGATTTTACCTAACAAAACATATGCTATACTGCTGCTTTTTTTTTTGACCGTTTAGATTCTCATATGCAAACAAAAATGAATTTTGAATTTTTTTTTATACAAAAAATTTTAAGTTATTTTTTTACATATTATAATAACAAAAGATTTTAGAAAAACTTATTCTCTTAAAATGAAAAAAAAAATCATAAAAATTATATTTTTATGATAATTTTTCATTGTAAATTATTATGTTGTGTTTTTTATTATTTTTTCCTTTAAAAATACTTACTAAAAAAATTTTTTAGCGCGTTTTAAGGAAAAATCATATATTCACAATTAAAAAATGTAATTTTTAGCATTCTTGTGCAAATAGGGAAGTTACCAACAACGTATTTTTGTTTCAAAATACTAAATAAATACTAAATGTAATTTTATCTTTATATGAAACTTGCTTGGTATTTGCCTTTGTTTTTTTTATTTTTTGATTTATGTTTTGGAATTGTTTTTTTTTGAGATAAAAACATAACATGTGTAAGATAAATTGTCCTTATCAGTACTAAATCACAAATGAATAACTTTTCGTATGTATTTTTGTACCATATTTTTTTTTAAAGAAATATTTGTTTGAATTTAAAAGTGTATCGTGTTGCATATGCTGTAACCATCCCCTATCGAATCTTATTATGCTGTTATAAATATGAATGAAAAAATGTTTTATATTGCCCTTAACGCAAACGTAAAATTGACTTGTATGCTAAGACAAAGTTATACAAAAAAAACAATACATATGTGTATATGTATTTTACATAGTTGACCTCTAACAAGATAGCCGCTTTTTGTGACCTTAGGCTAATTTAGTATATTAACCAGTTTATTTATGGTTAAAATTTTTCCTTTGTGTAGAAATTTGCTCAGTTGTTAGTTTTTTTCTATAAAAACAGATTGGTTTTTTTTATTTTTTTAAAAAGTAAACATAAACACAATTTTCTATATTTATTAATAACATGATTGCAATTTTTGTACTTTTTTTTGGGTCAACAAGTTCAACCGTTTAAGCCCTGAGCATAGGTAAGGTTGATTGCAGCTTGTCGATATTATTTAATGTATGCTAAAAAGGGTTGTAGCTATGCATTATTATACGTAAACTCTGTATAAAAAACTTTATCGTTATTAAGTATTTACAAGTACATGATAGACATTTGCGCACTATATTTTATATGACTACAGTATTTTACTTGCTCTTTTAAACCTAGTAGAAAACAGGCAAGAAAAAATTCCTTTTATGTTTTTCTGCAAAAAACAAATGGCACATTAGTTAAGACCATGTGACTAGTTTTTTATGCAACAAACTGGCATTTCGATAATACCGGTAGGTATTTACCACTTAAATGTTTAACATACCTTACGAAATATGTTTTTTTAGGTAATGAAAAATATCATCTGTTATTTTTTAAAAACACTTGCACCAATCATATTGATTGTATACAAAAAAAATTTGCGCACTTTTTTTACATCTTTGTTGATCATGTTTTATATGCAACAACTTATAACTATTTTTTATGCATAAAAACATAAAATATTTTTGCAATTTGTGCAACTTGATTGCAATTTAGTTCTAAAAACTAAAGAAAAAAGAATCCTTATGCATAAAATCATGACGAAATACATATCTCGTGTAATTAAATTAAAACGCAATAAAACACGGATTTACAAAGTTCTCTTTATACATAAAACTTCTAGGTGAGTGTATATAATATGCAAGGTCAAACAACAATTACTAAATAAACACAAGTTTGCCTTAAACATACACAAAAACTATATTTACAATCAATAACATACAAAATGTAAAAAAAAAAACTAGTAGTGCGGTTCAAAGTCTGCTTTTAATAAGCCACTAGAACTTGCTTCTTATAAAGCCCTATTAGGTTTCTCAATACCCATAATAATTAAGAATATCACAAATTGAAACCACACAAAAAAGAAGATATAGATGCCCTGCATGTGACATGTATTATAAGACTGACACTGCCACTGCCCAGCTAAATGCAGTGTTTGTAGAGAAGTCATATGCTGCAAAAATTATAAAAGTACTATGCTAACACATCTGCAGATAATACATACTTATGGATACGTCTCAGAAAATACAGAATGTTTTTAACGTAAGCAGATCTTTAAAGTAATTTACTAAATGGGTTGTCTCCGGATGCATCGCATTTTCCGTGTTCGACCTCTTCGATTTTACAGACTTTTTTAGTGGCTTAAGTGTAGAATACGTTCTCTCGTCTACAAAAACCAAGCATCTAACATAGTTGCTATATTATACACGCGAACTAATGAAAAACGTCAACTATAGCTAAAAAGAACGACATATATAAGTTTAACTACTACGCATAAAAGTCATTGTGCATGGATGTTTTCCTGGCAGTAACATGTCATTTTTACAACGTTAATTCGCACATATGCTTTTTTTTACTATCAATGATGTCATTAAACCAAAGTCACACCTTAACCAATACAAATAGAAAAACTATTTACTATAATCTTTGGACATTAGGAACAAATTCATTCTGTGTTGCACAACAACGCATAAAATATTTTAAATGCTGCTTAACATATAACTATTATATAATTTACGGTGCTTCGCCCATTCATTACAGCTTTCCGTGAACAAATACCCTTAAAGACGTTTTGAAAGTGATTAAGAACAAAATATGGCTTTTGTAGAGGAGTCATGCCATAGCACAGCCAAGGTTGGGATCCCAATTTTTTTCTAGGAGGGGGGGGTCGGCCGACAAAAAAAATATTATATGAAAGGGGTTGTTTTGTTTTTTTGTATAACAAAACACTGTTATAGCAGGTTGCCTTTTGGTTATGTGTATGTTGTGTTTACTTAAACAAAATGAAAAATTTAAAAATGCTTTTTTTTGAATAAACTAAACCGAAAAACCCCTAGAATTTAGGCGCTTAAAATTGCCTTAAAAGATTGCTGTTAGTGTTTATACATTTTGTGACGCCTATAGTATCTTTTAAGAGACCTCTCCTCGTAAAGATAGGTTTATACTCTTTTGTTTTTCCTAACAAGTTTTCTGCTGTAATTGATGGCAAAGGTTGTCGCAAAATGCTATATGATTGTAGTGAATACCAGTGTTAGGCTATGTCACAAAATTATTTTTTGTAGTTAATATGTAGCTTTTAACAGTTTTGGAAAGTTTTCGATAATAGTTGTCCCGCTGCATTTTTACAATATGAGTAACAAAAAGGCATGTACTACCAGCTACATTCAACGTACAAGTTCTATATATTTGTAAATACGTAAGCGATAACTTGCAACGTAGAAGCGAAGTATCGGTGTTGGATTTTGGTAAAGCATCAGCTCTGCCGGCATACTAGTATTATGTGAGTGAAAAAACTTTATGAAAAATACAAAAAGTCTTACCATGATGACTTCGATGCAAAGGTTTTTTTTAGAAGATATGCAATCGTATCTGATCATTGTGTTAAAAAAGATATTATGTATATAAAAGAATATGTTTTATAAAAGCGCGTACTTATTCGGTTGTCATGACAGAAAAACGACCAAAATGTGCACATGTTTTATTTTGTTTAAATTATTTATAGACCCTACCTAATAACTACACCGAAAAACCCTGTCTATGTATGCCGAGAAGTGTTTGGCTATTTTTTAAGTAAAACTTGTAAAAAAATATGTATTTCTGCAACGCTCGATAGATCACGTCACAGTAAAGTTCTGTTTGCAATTCACTATGTTAATTTTTTAGGTCAGCTTTATACATAATTACCCTTATGACTCTTTTTAAGCTAAAACATCGACAATCTGTCATACCAGTAAAGCATATGTATACAGTCAGTCTAAAAAACCTTGAAATCCGCCGTGTTTTAGGAATCAGGAGCTATTTTACAGCGGCACGTCCGTAAGAAAAACTTGCGACGGCGTTATTTTTAAAAAATAAAAACTTGCAACGCAACAAAATTATAGGCATTTTTGTTTGCAACTTTTCAAAAAATAGCCAAAACGTTATGTTACCTGTGTAGAAAATATAGTTTAAACGCCAAAATTGTTACTATATGGTTTTTTTTGTCATTTGATAGGCTTTTCAAATTTACTGTACCATAACCTTACGTTAAGCCCACCTTACTATTGCTACACCCAACAGCGTATTGTAATTACGTTTTTTGTAAGTGAGTGCTTATATTTATATTGTTTTTCTTGTGTATTAGAATAATTTTTTTATGTTTTAGTATTTTTTAGCATTTTTCTAGGCATGTTTTCTCTTGGAGGTGATTAATTTATTCTCTACAGGCGAGTTGTCCGCCAATCTTATAGCGACAGAAAAGAAAAATTTTCAAGCTTGTTTAACATGACTGATGCATCAGGGAACCCGTGGCGATTATATGAGGGGGGTTGGGGGGGGAGGCTGCAGCCCCCCAAAAAAATGCGCCCTGAGTTTAAGGGGGGCTAAATTTAGGGGCGAGATTTGTACAAAATAGAGACTAGGGAAAAAATTATTTAATATAAATTCTTATATTATTTTTTTATTTTATGCAAAATTAATTAATTTTTATTTATAAAAAAAAGTTGAAGCCCCCCTCTTTGATTTTCCTAAGCTACGCCACTGCAGGAAGCCATAAATGATCTACCATACCATTTTCAAAGCTTCTATAAGCATGTCGTACACCATAGCAGGCGCTCATTACCTTTAATAAAGCAACAGCTCGACCTGGGTTAGGTGTAAAAAACGGCCACCTAATTACAGGCCATAATATTAAGTGTTCGCACAACTCAGTTCTAATATGGCTCACTATAGGTAAACATGAGAGGTTGCAAGGGTTATGGAAGTTTTCTTAGTATTTGACACGAACCTTTCAAATATAAGTGTTTACAAGAAAACAGCTTTCTTTTTTGCACAAATTAATCTTGTCTAAAAAAACAATTAACAATATAAAAAACCTTGTTTACTCAAAGTCAATACCCCCTGTAAGCACAAAAAAAGTTGGAAGGGGGGTTGGAACCCCCCTGACCCTCAAAGGATTCCATCCCTACCCCAAAAACTTTTACCTTATTAAATAAATATTAGCATGTCTATGAACGGAACAAATAAAACAGCACAAGATGTTTCAACGTGCTAAAACTTGCTCTTTAGTATGTTACAAAGATTTATATGCCAGAAACCTGCTATTTTCTTCTTTTTACTTAAGCAGAATAGATTAAACGACTTTAAAAATATTATTGATACTAAATATATGGTTTCTGAGTTTCTAATCAAGCAGCAACGACCATGCAAAGAGGCTATCAGACTTGCTTCAAGGTCAACTTTACCATACTGTTCTATAATCCTACCTATTTTTCTAAAGTTAAAGAGGGCCTAGTATGTTGTATCAGAGTATCTATCAAACAGTTTGATTAGTATAAATTATAAACATTTTTTAGATGATGTAGGTATGCTAGATTCAAAGTAAAATACCCGAGTTGATATATTATCTACATCATGCTTCTTCGATATTATATTTATGAATTTAGAGTTTCAGACGAATGTAGAAATAAAAAAAAAGTTATGGCTGAAAAATGTAAATACAAAAATTTAAATCAAATTATCCAAAATTTTGCCAGCTATGGCTGTAACTTACGACTCTCTTTTATTTGACGATAAAAGTGAAATTGATATACAAAATAAAGAGCTCTCAAGATATACAAAACTAAAAATGGTAAATTTAAATACCATCTTTTTACTTTCAGGCACTCTAATATTGCCAGTTTTTCGTGTTTTTAAACTTGCCACAAAAAACGTATGCATACAAGGATCAAGTACCACATCTGACAGAGTCATCACACGTGCAGAAAAATTGATTACGTGAATGAGATAGTACTTAAGTATTGGAAATATGAAAAACTAATATTTTTAGATTTCAACAAAGAGCTTATTTATTTAATTTGCAAAAAAAAACAATCTAATGTTAAAAAAACACCATACATGGTATTAGCCTTTTTTTGTTTTCTGCGTAGTGTTATCGTTAAACCAATTTAACAACAAACTGTAAAAACTGATTTCATTAGTTGTAATCTTTTATTATATATTTTATTTATATCTTAAGTATTCTACCCTTTAAAAACATGTTTTAATCAAACTGCCACATATCAAAAGTTTTTTTACTTTTTATGATAAATAAACATTAGAAGTTGTAAAAATAAAGGCTTTACATGTTCTCTTTTACTATAAACTTACTAAATTACCTGTCAAAAATATTGTTAATTTTTTCGTTACCTATGTTATTCTATCATTCTACAATTAATATATCCGTTTTTATGCATCGGTTGGTATTCTTGCATCTATATGCTATATGCTATATGCTATACATATACTTTTTTTTTGCTCTCATATATATCAATTAGATTAATTGTCCTCTATTTCATACTGGATCTGCCTTTTATTTGACAAGAACAGTAACATACATAAACGTGTTAATATAATTTCGATCATGATTTCCTGTGGTCGGGTTAATACATGTATCTCTATAAATTAGAATGTCATTTTACTTTTTCTTTGAGATCGCTTTGGGGTAGTAAAAAAATCAATAAAAGATCAATTAATCGAATAAATGCTTATTAAACCTTAATAAGTGCTGTAAAAGACTTAAGACATATTAAGCCCGTCCCTAAAAAAACAAAAGACAAGTTGGTTAAGTATATGATCTGTCATAAGTAATATTTACAAAGAAAAAAAAAACTAAAAACGATATGTCGATAACTATCGATTTAAAATAACATACATAAGCAAAAACTTGCAGTATTTATGTTTTTGCAACAAAGGAATAGTTAGTGCAAAAAAAAAAAATACATTTGAAAACTTTTTAATAAGTGCGTATAAAATGCTCGATTTACTGCTGTAAACCTTTGTAAAATGCGAGCTTATATGGGTTTCTTTATCAACTCGCATAGACAGAGTGCGAATAAAAATTACAAAAGTTGACGCTTCGTCTTTTATATAATGTTTCTTTTACAGAATTTGAGTACTAAAGTGTGTAATTTAATTAACCTCGCTTGCATATTTTTATACTTTAAAACGGATTTTGATTGCTATTCGTTAATTATTGGTATAAATATGACTAATTTTTGTTGCAATAATTTGTATATTATTGATTACAATTAATGGGAACAATTGCATTGTAAAAAGATGTATGCAATTATGACGCATTAGTTGCAATGGCGTTTAAACCAAGTGTAAAGCTTCGATCCTTTTATGCATAATAGTCAAATTATTGCAATATGTTGAAAACAAACTTTAAATCGTCATAATCGACTAAAAAACCATCCTTCTATGTCGGCGTATTTTCAGATCAATCAGTAGTCGCTCTTGTCGTGTTTTACTGTAAACACAACTATCTTGCGATTTTTACTGTACAGTTAGTAGCAGTTTTAGTACAACTTTACGTTTTCATGTACTAAAAAAAGAGTTTTGTACTTGTCTGTATACTTATTGGGTAAATATACAATGTCAAACGGTTCCTATTGTGTAAATTTTATACCGTTCTATTTTTGTTATTGTTTAGATATAAAAAAACTAGCGTTTATTGACACGTATTGTTAAAAAAGCAGTTTTTTTTTACCATAAACTATCTTTATATACTTTTGCTGTACATATGAAAGAACGGTAATGCTATTTGGTAAAACTAAAATGCCAAAAATACTATTTACGTATAATGGAACTAAAGATACTAAAAAACTGAATTTTTCTTTTTTGCGGTTTTATTACTGTAAACTATGTTTAACCTACATATTTAATTTAAAATCTGTATTATAATTTTTTTCATTATAAATAATAGTATATAAAGCCAGGGTTTTGTAATTCGTTCTTGTTTTTAGATTTAAAGTGTACATTTTCATTGCAAATGCATATTTGTTATATTTTGTCATAAGTTTATTTAATAATAAACAATTTTTTATTATTTCATATTCTGTTGCATTATGTAGAGAAAAAAATTCCAAATCAATCAAAAGCATTTTTATATACATTCAAACAGAGAATGACATTTAAAGTGCCAATTTCGGTAACACTAGAAGTACTGTACTGTATAACTGCAATAACCAGGTCCCCACTAGCCATATGCATATAGTAATACAGCTTTTACAATACCATCGAAGCAAACTTAAACGTATAAATGCGGTCCAAAACGATGTAAAATGTATTATTTCGGGGTTTTATTAATGTTTACTTAACACACATGCGTAACAAAAGTTTACCAAAGTATTGTTTATGCAATTCACGAGTTTTTATATTTTCAAATTTGTATTTATGTTTTATTTCTAAAAAAAGTAAATTTTTATTACGGCGGCCATAAAAACTTATTAAAAAAACTAAAAACACATGATATATATATTTGTGAAAAGCATTTTTTTAATAAAAAAGCGGTAAAAGTTAGCAGAAATAGCTTCAACTACAACAATACACACATAATTTTATTTGTCAAAATTACAAAGTAACAAGACTGATACTTTTATATCAATAAAAAAGTACAATTATTTTATTAGTTGTTTTTTTGTTTTTATGACGAATCGTAAAATTGCAAACTCAACTAAATACAACTATTTTACCGTCTGAAAAAAATCTTGCACAATCTTTACACGTATTTTATTTTTGTTTTGATAAATTTTTAAAATACTAGAAATAGGGCAAAAAAAAACCATACTGACAAGCCGCTAAAAATTAACGCTGGCTTTATGCAAGACTTAGCTTTGAGTAACAAATACTTTAAATGTGTGTCAGAAGCGTTACATTTATATAATTGTATAGCAAATTATATTGTTCGCACGAAAAGCAATCTTTTTTGACGCTTATGTATAGTTAACTATATCCCTTTATAACTGCAGTTGATTTACGTGTTTTTACACATAAGAAACGGCATCGCAAGGACTTAAAAACTCTTTGTTTTTACGTCTGTTTTATCATTGTTCAAAGCAGACTCATTATGCGATTTATTATTTAATTAGGTTAAAAAACTATGTTATATTACTTATATACAAATCCCGCTATTTTCGTCTTGTAACATATAAATTAAAACTACATCTAAGCCAAAAAAAGTTTTTTGCATGTATATTTTTACTAGTAGTTGAAAAAAATAAAACGGGTAAATTCTATATTTACTTGGTTTGTATTTTTAATAATTACCTGAACCTTATAACGGGTATTTTTCAATGGGGTCGCATAAAATGTTTATAGGGAAACTAAGAAATATCATAAATAGTTTCTGCACTAGGCAAAAAAACTGATATCTAGTTTTTTAACTTTAACTATGCAAAATACATTTTAAAAGAAATTTATTATATTAACAAAGCATTAACAACGAAATTACTTTGTGCCTGATAGAATGCCTAGTTGTAGATCATAAGTATTTGCCTACAAAAAATTTACTTTTTTTTACGATAAATTTATTTTTTTAGATAAGAATTTACAAATAGATTTTTTTTTGTGCAAATAACTACTTTTATAAGGGCCGAAACATTTTTTTATACCGTTAAAGTTTTTGCATTTACATGTTTTTTATACGGGCAGCTCTTGAATATATTACGTCAAAATTTAAAAAGTGAATATAGACAACTAAAATATATAAATAAATGAAAAACATTTTAAAAGAAACAAGGGCACAAAATGCATAGCTTAACATGCAACACCTCAACGTAAAATTATACGTGCTGTTTGCGTGTCTATAATGATAATATTTTTCTTTTAAATAGAGTTTGTAAAAAGTTGTGATAAACTGGATGATATGTATATGAAGGCATAAAGAGGAAATAGTTTTTTTTATACTAACCATATAATAACAATGTAAATTTACGTTGCATTGCGTCTGCGTCCCATAAAACTACAGTTGTTTACAATTGTATTATGATGTAGTATCATAAACTTGCCACTGTACAAATATTTTTAATTAATAATTTAGAACATGCAATTTGTAGCTTACTAGGAAAAAATATTGCTTTGTAAAGAATCATTAGCGCATTTTTACATGCCACTTAATCCGTAGATATATTTTGTTGTCTGATATTTTTGCTTATGCCTTTAAGTTTAGTTTTAGTTTAAAAAACAGGAAAAGATGTGTTACCGTATTATTTTGCTATACAAAAAATAAAAATATAGATTTTTCAATGGTATTGGTAACAAAATGATCATTAATCCCGCATTTTTTTACGATCCGAATATCTTAAAAATCATGTTACAATCTATGTTTTTTAGATTATTATCCGTTCGAATGACATAGATTGGTCTACGAGTACAGTATTTTTTTCGAGCACAATCAAATAGGTTTTTTTACACAGAAAGCAAACAAAATAGGTTTTGCGGTATAAAATATTGAACTGAATTTTTAAGATATAAACCAAAGACCGCTTAAGTTTTTTAAATGCCACTCTAAAGTGGGTTTTCTTTTAAATAGATTTGCGAATAGAATAGGGTTTTATTCTCAAGAAATCTATTTATAAAAGTATTGCAAAATAGTTAACCTGAAAAAAAAAATATATTAAAAAAACAAACAATACTATATCCACTGCAACAAAAAAAAAAAGATACCGTGTCTAGCACAGCATTAATTTAAGTCGATTTAACGAATTGCAAACAAAATTGATGATGTGTATGAATTGTAAAATTGCACTGTTTTATGTACACCCCTTTCTTAAACATAAAAAGAAAGTTTTTTTATTGTTTTGACCATAGTTTGCAGATAAAGCCAAAGACAACAATGATAATGAAAGATGTCATGTATGATATGTTCAAATATTAAATTAACGTATTTTTGTATATAATTGCTATTATGGTAAGAAATTGGCGCTTAAATAAAATAATCTACAAATTTTGTTTATTTTTGATACAGAAATCTTCAGTGAGCATTTGCCTAACGAGAGCATGTAACTGAATACAAAATATACAGGTTTTTTATTTATGTCACAGTTAAAGGTTACGTATGCTTATGTAATGCATTTCCGCTATGTTCTTGCATAGCTATGCAGTTGCAAATACAAAAAAAAAACCATTATTTCTATATTTACATAGTGATTTTAGAACTGAACTTTATTTTCTATGCAAATATTTTCTATAATAAAAAATCTTCCTATAAAAAACGTAAATATATATTTTCTCATTGATCAAAAATAACAAATAAATTTATAAGCTTTGCATTACTAAAATACAAAAAAAATAAGGTGATAAAAAATTACAATGGAATTATGAATATATAGATTTTATATCACTCAAGATACTTACAACATCCGTCTCGGTACAACCACGTTTTTTGACATTTAAAAAAACAAAAATGTACAGTTTTCTTTGAATAATATCTTTTCGTACAAAAGCAAGCAATTTTTTGGCTCTACTGCATGCTTTAAAAAAATTAAAAGCACCATGAATGTCGTTCAAGTATTCGTAATGGTCGTAAACTCGGGTGTAATTTTTGTTAAATAGTACAGGCTCGCACAGCAAAAAACGCATGCAATTCTCTAACGTAAAAAAATTACGTAAAAAACTCGTTCTAATCCCATAAGTTGATCCTTCGTGTTAGTCATTTTGTCAGCTTTTTCTTTTAAAATCTACATCCCACTATTTTTAAATTCTTTTCAATACAAAATACCAGCACGTGGAAACTGATATATGTTACAGCATGGTTTTCTTAACATGATTTTATTTATTGGTATCGAATTTCACAAAAGAAACAAATTGCCTGTAGTGTTACTGTAACTGACTACCAATCTAGTCACTGTATTTTTATCCCCCTTTATGTTGGACTTTCCGCATGCAAGGTAGTAAAGAAGCAATTAGTACAAAGTTATAATCACCAAACTCCTCATACTAATTGAATCTTTTAGTAATATTAAACGTAGTTGTATGTCAAGGCGTTTGATATAATACAAGATAATGTTAAAAATTTTGTTATGTTGTATTTTTTGTGGTTTCTTTTTAGAAATAAATTACTATACACTTTACTTATAAATGAATACGGTTTTTTTTATGCAATTTGTACACTGCAAATTTAAGCAGCAGGTAGCATACCACAGTAGCATTTTTTCATTTATGTGTGCGCCATTGATTTCAGAAGTTTGCAATTTTTGTCGATTATCTTTTTGTACCCATGTGATATTCATATCGTAGGTTGTCAGCTTTTACACTAAAAATACGTTCTGTTTCTGTGCATTTACAATGATTTTAGTGCGTAAAAGGATGCAGCGAGTAGGTAAAATACTTTGTTTTGGCTTAGTATCAGTTGCAAAAAAATTGTCCAATCGTCACACCAATCGTCAAACAGTGACTCTTTTGAGTTTGGAAATTCTGCTTCAATTTTTTACAAACTTTTTTTTTCCGCTAGGTTTGGATATTTAAGTAGTGTGTTTTATTTTTTTTATGTTTGCATACTATATTGCAGATTATTGCAATCTATACATAATAGGTATGACTCATTAAGACAAGAAAAATATATGTAACCGTATTTATTTATATTTTTGCGTTTATTATTGCAAAACAAAAAACTTTTGTAATCTATAGCACTCTGTTGAATCTTTTTTGAATACTTTCAGTACATATTGATAGGGTCAATATGACCCATTAATGTTGCGTAGATCTTTTTCTAGTGTGTTTGTGATATCCAAGAAAATATTAATCGGAACATATGCTCTGATCAGGCACGTAGCCAGAAATCAAAATTCGAAAAAAGAGGGGCCCAAAACCCATTTTTTTATAAAAACTAAGTAGGTTTTTACAAAAAAATACAAGAAAACAAAGTAAGAGATATTTCACTATACACGGAAGTTTCAAAGAACGCAAAGAAAAAAAAAACCAATTAAAATGATATATAATCATTCCATTTACAAAACAACTATAAAAAGAGGCCTCCTTGGTACAAGGGTTCCCCTTTACTACGGGCCTTGCTCTGATATCTTTTTATAAACTAAATTAAGTCTGTTGACATAACTAAATGTCCTTTGACGGAGGTATATTAATTATATGGATGAAATAAAGTTTTTTCAAAAGTGTAAAAAAAGCTATAATCCGTGAATATTTATTTTCAAGTACTTTTTTTCAGAATATATTAAATAGCAAGTTTAATAGGCGACTATCAAAATACTATTAAAAATAGTACCGGCTAGTCAAGAACATTAAAATATAAAATATAACAATAAAAAAAACTTCAAACAAATTTTTTAAAATTCCGTTGTCTATAATGGCCATTTATTTAAAGCCATTTAAAACTTTTTTTTATTGATAAGTTGATATTGATATGTATCTGATATAGCAGGTATTCTCAAACTATGGTGTACATAACTCAAAGGGGTGTGCAAAAAAAGTTAAGGGTTGCGCGACTTTTTGACAAAAAAAAATTTTGAACACATGATAAATATATAAAAAATAATTTTTTTGCATGTTGCTTTTAGCAAAAAATCCATTGTCTTTTGTAACCGGTTCGCACTTTGTTCTGCTATAACCTTTCATTTTTGGCCTTTTTGCTAAATTTCGACAAATAACCTGTAACAGTTTTTTAGCAACAGTTTTTCGTACAAAAAAACATAGTATAGTAATAAATGCAATTGATAAACTTATTGCAAATATGAACATAAAACGCGTATTTTATATGCATTTAAACTACATTGATACATGCGCAAATTGTAATTCTTGAATAGTAAAAGAAAAAAGTGTGCGCTGATTTAAAGATCGTATACTAGAAAAAAAAATTGCGAAAAAGTAGT
This sequence comes from Agrenia bidenticulata, assembly GCA_034694785.1. Classification (NCBI taxonomy): domain Eukaryota; kingdom Metazoa; phylum Arthropoda; class Collembola; order Entomobryomorpha; family Isotomidae; genus Agrenia; species Agrenia bidenticulata. Next base: position 33,083 of record JAQFYM010001052.1, read on the forward strand.
AATATGGGTTTGGCACGGTTTACGTTATATTTCATATCGTATAATTACTTAAGTGCATATTTAATTGTATGATAATATCAGATTAAGTAACCCTGTATTAGAACTAGTAAAAATTTTGCTATTACACATAACATCTGTATAATTTTTCGGCCGACTATAGACAAGTTTATACAAAGAATCTAGAATGACTGTGTCACTAGAGTGTTAGATTGTGTCAAAACGCTGTAAAAGGACTTTTAAAACAAAAAAAAACATAGAGCGAGTTAAGGTATTCAATTCAGGCATCTCATATTGAATTGATATAAAAAATGTGAATTTTGAAATCTTTAAAGTTAGTTCAAATACAAAAATGCCTTCAGTACAAAAATAAGAAACAAACAAACATTTTCTAAATTAGAATTGGCTGTTCGCCGTAACATATAGAATACATGTGTATTCTGTGTTTATTTCATTGTTCATAAATTGTTACGATTAGTGTATCGTTTACAGAAAACGTTGTCTTATTTGTAATAAAAAGCAACTTGTAACATGTGTCCATTTTTTTACACAGTAAAATGCTTCAATTATCTCTTTAAAACTATTTTATCATACTCGCATCTCACATTCCTTATTTTTTGTCTTTATTATACATATGACACAATTTTTACTATTAAGTATTAAATTCTGCTGCAATAAATGTTTCGCAATATAGTTTTTTAACTAATATTTTTTGCGTAAACTCATTTTACTTGCGAATCCAATTTGTTTGATACATGTTTTTTTTTCATAAAATAATCTGTTTTTTACAATGAAAGTATATTTTGTCGAAAAAATATATTTTTGATAAAAATATGTAAACGATAAGAATTATTTCGAAAAAAAAACATTTTATATATTAAAATCATTACATAGCATTAAACAAATGCGTTTAGGTTTTGAACCTATAATAACTTTAATGGATTTTGTTTTTTATGTTTGGCTTATATTCCCGCATGCGATCTTTGTAGACGCCAAGTAACATTTTAAGAGTAAAATATAATGATATAAGGCAACAAAAAGTACTCGACGCGGAAAAAAATAATGCAAAACTATGAGATTATACTGACGCAGACGTCATATAATAAAATGCTCTTGAACGCGTGACATCAATACTAAAAACACAAAAGTGATATATTTGTTAACTTTGCCTCTTTACCATACATGTCAGAAATTACGACGACTATAATCTAACTTATAATTGTAGGAAAACGTCATTTCTTGTTGTACAAAAAAGACACGTAAATTGTTTGTAATTTTTATCTGATATGCGCAGAGAAAATCTTCCTAATTATCAATACAAGGTCTTTTGACAAGAATTTTTTTAGACAACACGTAATAATCAAATTTTATATGATTGCATATTGTATTCGTACTGTTTTGTAAACAAAAACGCTGCGCATTACTGTGTTTAAAAAATATTAACAATTAAATATATAGACAATTAGTCTTTTGATTTTATAAACGTTAAGAACCATTGCATATTTTCTATTTATACGCGTAAGATATCTGCAAATTAATTTTTCTATGTGTCTTCGTAGTATCCTGTGCATAAAGTTTGTCTAAATAGTATTCGGGATTTTATTAATTATTAGGATATAATTAACTGCGAAAGACTCTGGTTGTGACCGCTTAAACAATTTTGAGATTTTTTTAATTTAAATATTTTATCGTATCCATTTCTTTTTACAAACAGTCTATATAACAGGGTTCTTTAAAAAATCAATCATACCAAATCATTGATCAAAATATTATAAAATGATCAACACAACAAAATGACACAATATTTTTGTTTTTGCATATTTTTAAATCTATTTTTGTCTTCTTTGTCTTTCTATTTCGGTGCCAAAATATATTTGAGAGCAAGCACGAAAGGAGAAATGGGTAGTTTCAGGATTCATACCCGCCCACTTAATGCATAAATATATATCAAAAAGTTTTTTTATTAGTAATTTAGCAGAAAAGCAATACCCAACTAGTCATTTCTTTCGTTTATTGGGCTCTAATAGTATTTTAGGGACAACCTAAATTTTCAAATATTGATCAAAATAAGGGGAGGAAAATAAATAAATTAATTTAATAATTAAAAGAAACCCTGCTTTTTAATTCTAACTAGAAAATATAAAACCACTTAAAATCACAGTAAGTTTTTGTATATAATGCATTAAAAAAGCAACGCATGTATAGCATTTTTTTCGTTCTTAGTAATAAACGGTCACAAACTTGTATGTCGACTTATTGATATACTTTTTTTTTGCACACGTTATATTTTGCTAATATGTGTAGTGGTTGTAAGTAATTCATCTAACAGAACTTTACTATACAAAAACATAGTATAAATTACTGTGCATATGTGGCATGATACAATTACAGTTAATCAAAATATGGGCATTACATGACTTTCTAAAACAGGTCAATAATTAAGCATGCATGTACTTGAATGTTATGTATATAGCGATATTAAAGGTTTGAAAAAATTCATCCTAAAAGAAAAAAAAAAGTTTAAGTCAGAAAGATTCATCACAAAAAAATGTAAGTTTGTAAGATAAATTTATGAAGTACATTTTTAGCACCAGAATTGTTTTCAATTATTCTATTTGATTGTTGTATATACGTTTTTTAAATAGAAATAGCTTTAAAAACACAATATGCGATTTATTAGCCGGTCAAATACAAAAAACTAAAAAAAATATTTGTGTCTTATTTTATCGTTTTTTTTTCACCTGATGCACAAAAAAAAATTTAAGACCCAAGGGGTGTGCAAACAAAAAAAAATTGAAAAGGCAAGTTATAGAGCATATGATATAATGTTTTCACATCTACAAACACAAAATAAAAACGTTCTATATGTGGTTTCTAAGAAGAAAATCATCTACTTTGTCGCGTTTATCAATCTTTTATGTAGCGTTACTACAAATGAAAACAAAAAAGAAGCAATATAAACGGAACATAAAAGCCTAGCTCTAATGATATGTAAAAATTAAACCTCTAGTATTTTAAACCTTTAAATTCTGTAATAGTAACCTGCAAGCAAAAGAACACGTTTTTGCTAAAAAAGAGGCATTTTTTAGAAATTTAACTCAACAAAAATAAAAATACACAAGATATAAGCATGAACGTACACCTGGTCAAATTATTTGATAACACTTTGAGCGCATTAAAATGAAGCATAAAAAATACAAGTGTAACAATCAAAATACCTTCTTTATAACAACAGAAAAGGTTTTATATCACAATTATTTTGTATTTTTAAATTACTAATGTTTTTTTACCATAGGGATGTACTAGGATCTGCACATTTTTGTAAGTAACTTCACAGTCAGGACTTGGTGTAATTTATGCGCACTCCTCGCTGACATGTAGTATGTGATGCTGGATATGTATTTTCATTCCTTTTCTCTATCTCCACATCGTGCAGTAAAGTATCATTATACTGAATTCTAGCTTCATTTCTACAGAGAACCGACGGGGGTGTAAAAGTATCGCTTTAGAAATGAAGCACGTAGTGGAGCGATGATTTGCACTCAAAAAAAAATGGTCATTTGTACGAAATGCAAATATAAATTTTGATACAAAAACGTTGCACAAATGTATTTTTTGTATTTAATGCACAACTTTTATTTCTGTAAAGGATAATATTCTTGCACTTCATGATAAATTAGAGTTTTTGTGGAATTATGATTAGCAATCGCAACAGATGTGAATCAAATATTACTTACAATAAAAATTAAGGGGGTAAAGTTGTGATATGGCAACAGGCTGCGTGTGACTTTAAATAACTAATGAACTCTAATAAACATTTTTTTTTACACTTTTCGTTTCCTTTAATAAAAAATGTTTGTAGTTTACAAGAGCGATTTTATGTATTTTGAATTGTCCAATGTTTTTTAAAGACGAACAATTAGATGCATCTACGATTTTGCAAAATTATTCGTATTACTCTCGTCACCGATATGTGAAACAAAAAAAAAAACTCAACATACCACCTAACACAATGCAATGTTCTTGCTTTTTTGTGTTAAATACGAGTCTTACTCATGTATTTCTACACTATTTAAATATATCAACGTGCACCTTACTTTACATTTATTAAATTAAATCCTTCATAAGCATGGTCCCTCTGTCTTTTTAATTTGGTCATAACATAAAAAATTCTCCCATTATTGTTTTTAAAAAAAAGTTTACATGATTCAATATAAAATTTAGTATTAATCTTTATATTGATGTTTCCCTTTTTGTAAAGTTTCAACAATCTACTTTTCCTTTTTTTCATCTTTAATATAACCCAAAGCTGACCGTCTTATGCAGTGTTTTCTTTCAATCCTTTAGTTCGTATTTGCTAAAACTTTTAATTTCACTTTTTTTTACTTCTTTGTTTTTAATTTGCAAAATGCAATATTTGAATTAACGCTAAAAGCTTTTCCTTTATAATTTTAGTCCCATAGAATAAACATCAAAGAGATATAAGAATGTATGAATCACTACTAACAAAAAAGGGCAAACAATAAAGAAAAATAGAAAAAATAATATATCGTACATTTTATGCAATGATATATTTGTTATTATATTCACAATATTAATACTTAAGGCAAAATGATAATAACAAAAATTGAACCTAAAAGATGACAGATCAAAATCATCTTATAAATTGCAAAATACTGATTTAACATTTTGATTTTTTTAACAATTTTTTATTTTTTTAACAATTTTTTCTTTTTTCTTTGTTTTCAAAAGGCTGTGATTTCTATTTGATTTTCTCTTGTCGCTAAAGTGAATCTGAAAGAAAGAATGAAACACATATTCTGGTTAGTTTTAACAAAAATATAGGTAAACTTTTTTGCAATTTATATTTATTATAACTCCCACAATAAAATAACATATAATATGCATTAGTTGTAGTAAATAATTAGAGATTATTTGCAAATATGATATAGGTGTCGAAGATCTCTGTACCAAATGTACCCACAAATTTTCCCTATAGCTATGGAAATATTTGGGTGAATTTTATCATATTTCTATTACAAAATAAGTGTTAAAAACTAAAGGGTTGCTGATTAGTTGATCATTTTAATGCGCTTCCTTTTATTTTTTATTAACATGTTAAAATTATAGTATACCCCCTAAATTTATATATGAACCTAATATATATAAAGATGCATATAGTTGCCGCTCGTAGTACCTATTAATGATTTTGTATTGTGTTGCAGATTATTGAACTGCATTCATAGGAATATATCTTGTAAACTTGCATATTCATGTTTTGTGCTCGCTTGTAAATATGTTTTTTGTAACTAACAGAGTGGCAGTAAGAATATATTTTATTATCGACTTATCCGATCAGATGTATATTGTTGGATTTTTTTTATCTCAATAATTTTTATATATTGTTGTATGCAAGAGTTTTCAATAATTACTTTCGGGAAACCCTGACCTAATGATTTTTGTATTTTTCAGGGATTGGCACTTTTTGCGATTTTATTTTTGCCTGGAACTCTACCCTTCTTGTAAGTTTTACTGCGATACATCCTGTTGCTTCTACCCGAATACTACTTTAAGCACACGCGCTTCCTGATGCATACTTTGCCGTTTTTTTTTATCGCTGCAGAAGTTTCGCGATTATTTACACCATCGATGGCCGCATAAACGTGATGATTTGGTCATAACTCATATGCTTTTTTGATGATTGGGTTTTTTCGAAATTCCTTATAAGTTCGTAGTATTTGCGATCAAAAACATTTTCTTTTACTTGTACATTGTGTCACAAAGCAAATTTGATACGTGGTTTGGCCACTTTTTGCTTTTAAGAGAAGCATATTTCTTGAAGTTCCTAATAGAAAATTTTCTAGTGTTAAATTACATTTTATTTGATATCTGTCATAAAGAATAGGATAAGAAAAAATAGCTAAAAGAGGTCGGGAGCAGTGTTGCCAGGTTTTTTGACAAAATCACAAATTTAAATTTTATACAAAACTAAATTACACTAAATTAAACTAAAAACGCCTTCCATTGAAAACAAACTATACAAAAACATTTTAAAAATTAAACTTATATGCTAAGACATGTTATGTTGTAAAACACAAAAAAACATCTTAAATTATAATTTACTCGTTAATTCACAAGTAAAATGTTTTTAACGCTTCGAAGAACCTATTTTTTATATTATTTATCCTTTATTTCTTTGTTGGCTTACTTTTTTTAATCCGCTTTCTGTTTCCCTTGAGTTCGTTACACTTCCCTAATAATTATGGGCAGTAAATAGATGCAAAATAAAAAAAAAATATATGATTCCAGTAATTGTAATTAAAGCAGAAGAATGTACTGCAAAGAGCTGTCATAAACAAAACAAAAAACAACGACTTTTTATAGAAAGGCAGGGGCAGATTTTTTATTTTTGGGGTGCGTGGGCACTTTTTTTGGGGGCCCTCTTTTTATATTTTAAAAAAATTTTAGTGATATTTAGTGATAAATCAAGGTTGTGATTTTATGCTGTAATCTTAAGTTGTTGTAATAGCAAAATCTAATTGGCATAAAATTAATTATTTTATTTTGGCGTATATTCATTATAATTTTTAAATGTGACAAACATAAACCTTCATGAAGGTACTAATAGAATGCGTAGAATAATACGGCATTTACCGTTAAAAAATATTGTTGACAAGGATTTTGGTTAAAATGTAATTGAAAGATTATTTTCTAAATTTAAAAAATGATTTAAATTTTGTTTTCGGTTTTATATAAGTTAGACAGAACAATACTAACACAAAAAATATATAATATCTTTGTCTATGTGCCTACTAGATGTATAATGAAAAATACATTTACATGATTTTTAGTAAATTCTCGATTAATGAGCACACAACCCCTATAATAAAGTTCCACGAAAAGTTCAAGCGTATAAATACTAAAAAACACAAAAAATGCAGGCAATTTTGTTTTTATGTGCAAAACTACGTAAAAAGACATAAAAAGCAAAATTAAATAGAATTACAGAAAAAACGTGACTTCTGGGCTGTTTATAATACAAAGATTTTTTTTCGAGTGATTAAACTACTATTAACAAATGTACGTGTTCTTTCAAGTTAAACTATCACAGAAAAAAACCTACAAAAAAATACCCAGTTTTTATTTTTTGAATAGTTTCTAATTGCAAAATAAAATGTTATACTTAACTAGTGATCACTGCTCTTACTGCTACAACAATTTATGACATTTATTAAGGTATGATCAAAATGTCACGCAAAATGTTTTCGTTTTCATTGTATATTTAAAAGCGCTTATCCATGCAGGTTTTTGTAAACTAGTTAATATTCATTGTTAATCTTACATTTATTAAATATAAATTTACCTTATTTTTACTAAGGTAGTAAAACAATAATTAAAGACAACTTTGTAAACAAACACTATATACTAAAAATATTTTAATTTAAGTAGTAAAAACTAGTATAAATTTTACTCAGTAAACTATTTTAATTGTGCGTATTACACAATCTCGCAAATACGTGTAAAATTTTGCTGTTTTTACATCTACAAAATGCCTAAAAAAAGTTAATTGGGATTCTATGCTTATCAGCAATTTGATTGCCTTAAAAGATGCCTTTTTTTGTACTCGCATAAACATAGGTCACTATAATTTGTTATTTTTTACTAAAAATATATGTACATATAAATTATTTTTTTACAGGCCGTTTATCCGAGGGGACCCGGCGCCCGTGCCCCCAGTGCCCCCTATTATCCGTACTTAATGAAAAAAGCGTTTTCTTACATTCTGGATACTATTATTATGAAGCAAGCCCCAGTAAATGCTACAAATTAGCTCGAAAGAGGTTAAAGAGACTTATAGTCGGCAAGAATAAAAATAATCATAAGTATAAAATGACAATTACTCTCCTTTGTTTTATTTTTATAGGTTGTTAAAATTTTGGATTATCGAACCCTCAGGTTTTAGGAGTGACTAAGACGATTTTAGGGTACCAGTAAAAAAAACATTTTTAATGACTTATTTTTTCGGGCAAAATACTGTTTTAAAATATGAATCATTGAAAATTATTGTACTATAATGTTTATGAATTATAATACGGTTATCTGTTGTAGGGATGGGCCCGGACCCGAACATTTTACGGGTTTTCCGGCACGGAAATCCGGCCCGGTAAGGCCCAGGCTGTATTTTTTTATAAAAGATGCTCCTGAAAGTCAG
>JAQFYM010001053.1:0-41247 GCA_034694785.1 Agrenia bidenticulata
ACTTCTGACAGACACCCCAAACAAAGTAACAATTATTTTGAGTAACTCATATCTCTAGACAAACAAAAAGCAAAAGTTCAAAAAATACGACAAATGCGCGTGATAAAAGTATATACTATACCAAATTTACATTTTTTGTTAAAAATCGTAAACTGACCTTTACCTTATGAATTTTGTTAACTTACTTTAATTTTTTCTATAGAAATACATTTGCAATTTTTTATATGTAGTTTTTTTCTGCTGAATTTGCTAACTTTTGTAATTTATATATAACACAAAGTTTTTTCTGTTTAAAAATAGCTCCTTCACAATAAATTTAAATGCGTGTTATAAGCGTTCTGGTTTGCTAAAAACTAGGGCAATCCAAAAAAGCACAAAAATGCTAGTTATAGACATTTAATAAACCAAAATACCAAAATAGCATTTAAATGCACATTTGTCTGGGTTGTGTAAAAAAATTTACTTTTGATATTGTTTTACATATATAAAAACATATTACGTCAAAAGTTATACAAAAAAAAATCAGCGTTTTGATAACTTTACATAACAAAACAAGCTGAGACAAAAAAAAAGACGTAACAAGAACATGGATGCGGGTCGTTAGAAAAAAAAGACGCACAAAGTATTTCCCATATATCAGTAATCTGTTATCGGTACTATTGATAGTTAAATCAGGCTGTTTTGTTATAAAAAGCTTAAGTAACACTTTATATAAATAATCATACAGTATTTATTTTTGCATTATACATGTGTTTTTCTCTGAATTTAATTTTAAAAAAAGCAAAATTAACAAAAAGTATATTTTAAATTATTTTCCTATATAAGCATTTGGTCGAAACGGACATAAAAATTTAGTTGATGCATAAAATTCTTATATAAAAAAATAACGGTACCCAATATCAACTAGCATCAAATTTACATTCGAATAGTGTTTTCGTGTGGTTTTATTTCATTTTCATATCAAATAGTTTATTTTTTTATAAAAATACAAAACTAATAAAAAAGCAGACAACGCAAAAGCTAACACAAAAAACCTAAACATAGCAGCAGTTGCCAGACTGTTAACACTATCGAGTCATTTATATTACCATTGTGTTTTTTTTTTACAACCATTCATTTTTATGCCTGGAAATGGTGATACAAAAACTTGAATACAATGCGCAGTATTTTTTAAAATACAAATTACTATGTCATCATTTTTTTCTGTTATAATTTTTGTAGTTTTAGCGTGTTGCTTTAAAATGCGTACATCTTATAATCTAATGAACACAGTAGGACAATTATACAATATAAAGCTTAAGTTTATCACTCTTTGTATACTCTATATATTTTCATTTTTTGCTTAAAAATCCTTTAAGAGACGCACATATCGATTTAACGCGTGTATGTATTTACAGTTAAATTTAAGATACAAAAAAAAAGGCTATAATGGCTCTAATTAAAAAAAGTTTTGAATCAAAAAAAAACACATATAAAGAATAATAAGACTTAGAAATAAATTTACATTACATTCATTAACAATAATCTTTTCTTAAATTCTTGTTCTTTTTTAAAAATACGTTTTTTTGTTTAAAATTACGAAAAAAATACATTTGCGCTCTAGCTGTACTTTACAACGTATATCATACTAGTAGTATTATCTTTTCCATGCATCTAAAATTAGTAGTATTTTTTAACATGATGCAACCGAAAAAAAACACAAACTAAAAAAATTTAGTCTCATAATTCAAATCATTATGTGTGGCAATAGTAATAACCATTTTTATTATAGTTATATCTTTAGTATAGCAGACATAATATATAAGCAGCAAAATGAAAAACTACGTTAACTTTTTTTACTGTTTTATATATGCAAAGAGTGTTATATGCCAATATTTAGCGTTTTTGCACACTATAGCAATTGTTTTTTTATGCTAGAGTTTTTTTTTGTCTTTATATGACAAAGGCAAAAAATGCACCCATCTTCTTTCTGCCAAAAAAACAACTAAAAAAAGAAGATACACGATACATAATACTTTTTGCATATACGTAACGACTTACGGAACTTTTTCTGCTAGTGAAGATTTCTAAGAAGATATTAAACTCAATTATATATAATAGAATAAGCCTCTAAGTTTTAACGATATTAAAATAAATCTCCTACAAATTGCGCAAAACTGCATTCAAATACAGATTTATCTGTGGTTGGGTAGTGGCTTATTAAAAAGGGTTTTTTTTTGCACAATAGGGGTTTTTATAAAGTAAGATTTGTGACTAGGGTCGGAATCTTACCGTCTTTTATTTTAAAATGTTTGCAAACTACTGTAATCTTTTGTTAATATTTCGGTATTTTACACTCAAAATCTATTTTTGCGTATAATGTAGTATAAAAGTCAAATATATAAAAAAAACATAAGCGCAGTGTTAGTTTTAGGTCCGCAAAAATATATTTTCTTGTAATATCAAACCTATATTATTTTTGTATTGTTTTATGCTTATATTACATTTTTCATACGATGTAAAAAGTTATACAGCAATAACCACGTAATATAAGTCCACTTTACAATTATATGTTTGCAAAAAACTTCTTCAATAATAAAATATTTAAATATTGTTACTTTTTTTGTAATTTTTAGGTCTTTACATTGGTAGTGTCGGAAAAAGTTAATATTATAAATGTACGGGGCAAAAAAATGCATTTATTATTATTGTGAAAATATGAATTAAGGCCTGACATAATCCTAAAAAATAAAAACTATTTTTTGAAAACAAGTCCATAAAGAAAAATAGAACCCATAAAGAATATCAACATGTAGACTAACTCAAAAACACAAAAAACACTACAATAAACACAATTTAAATGCCTTTTATAGTTTTTTATCGTACTTGTGAATACATTGGCATTTCTCATGTTTCAAAACAACACTTGAATACACCTTCATAGGACTGATACTCTTGGCTAAATTAACCTTTCATTTTAATAGGCTTCGACATTAATAAAGCCTATTTTTCTTTATAATTGTAAAAAAAGGAATTCGCTTTTTACAAAACCCTTTTGCGACAGAGAAAAATATTTTAATCACTTCTACGGACTAAAATACGACTTACCTGCAAATCCTATATGACATGCTGCATTTTAAATCGAGGCTCAAGTGCAGACCGGTAATATATAACTCAAGCTTACACTTGCTTTGTTTTTTGCTTGTTCTAGCCGTTTTTGTATAACAAACACTTTTTTTATCTTTCGTCTAAAACATCTTAGCCTCTTTCTGCAATAAAAAGCATAAAAACGCTGTCTTTAGTTTATTTACCCATTATTATTTTAAAAAAGGCGTATTAGATATAAACTCATGTTTTGCTAACATAGGTGGTTTTTTTGATTATTTAACTTGAAAAATATTCTTTTAGATTGTATTTTTTTATAAAGACAAAATTCATTGATTACACACAAAAAAAAAGTGAGGTAAACTATAACTAAGTGTATTGTCTTGTGTAAACCAACTTTTTTTATATCTACCTAGAAGTTTTCTCCCATATTTTGGTTTTTTATACTAGGGCACTCTCGGAGACCGAGATTTCTAGTTTTCGGTCTTTATTTACCGGGTCCGGCCGGACGCGGGATTTGAATTTTTCAAATTAAAATTATAATTGGATTATATGCATTTTTGTATTACTGGCTTTGTTTGTTGTTTTGCACTAGCACGTACAACTTTTTTATTTTTAAAATTGTTAACAAACATATGAAATTATTTTTACTTAAGAAATTATGGTTAAAATTTTCTTTTTAAATCGTTTACTGTCTTTTTTTAAGTAAAATGCGATGTTTTCTATTTTTTTAGACTAAAAAATCAATAATGCCTTCATTTTGTTGCAAAGTTTTGATAATACCCTTAAACAAGTCAAATAATATAAACAAATAACAGAAACAGCCGAAAGAATTATATGTAAAAAACATGATAATTTTTTTTTTTTAAAAATGTGATTGACATCGCTAAAAAAATGCAAAATGTAATGAATTCCTTTTTTTAGACATATAAATCTAAAATAATCAAACAATAGTATATGTCAAATGCGAATACAAGAACGCGAAGCAAGGTAAAAAAATGTAACACTACGATTGCAATTTAAGTAAAATAAACTTTTCACCAACTTAGCTTTCTCAGTACTTTTTTTGTTTTTTTTTCCGTTTTTGGAACGCGTTTTTAACACTTAATAGAAAAATAAAGACGTTATTATAAAACTTTTTTTCGTATTTCTTGAAAACAATTTATTTACTTTTATCACGTTTATAGTCGCATACTAAGTTTTGCTCTTCCGTTGATTTTTAAATGGTAATCTTGCTTCTGGATAAAGATTATCTTCTTTTAAAAAACGAACACTTCTGTTTTAAAATATTTACTTTAATTTTTTCAATTGACGTAAAAAAAAATCATTGTTCTTTTCTGCTGTATTGACTATTGAATTGAAGAATATGTTATATATTATAAGCAACCACTTTGCGTGCGTAAAAAATATAAAATATGTTAAAAAAGATAAGTGTAAATTTTTTTGACGAATTGTTGTAATAAAGTAATTTAAAACATTCTTTTTTAAATTATGCCATATATTAATGATTTGTTTTTTATTTTTAATGAAAGTTTACAGAATATGAATAATTTTTTATCTACATTAATACAAAAAAGGTTGTGCATAAAATGTTTTTTATGTGCAAATATGAAAGTGCGCTATGCCGGGGATCCATGCCAGACGCACTGAATTACAAACAAGCGCGCAGGATACTTAAATATTTTTAGCAAACATGTAAATACATTATTGCTCAAAATATAAAATGATTGTAACTCAAACTGCTTTCTTATTCACAAAAATATAATAACGGATAATTGACAAAATTTGTAGCATATTATTACTTAGCATCAGTAGTTTTTGACGAGTCGAATACTATTTGGATGTTTGATATACAAAAAAACAAAAGTTTGTATTTTTTTTCTATAAAAAAAGATATTTTAAAGTGAATTGAACATCGATAAAAGCATCTTTTTCTTTGAAAAAGTATTTCCGAATCCTACTTGGATGCAGATACTACTATAGTGTATCCGTAAAATATTTTTAATAAACATTATTCTTGCCCATACGGATATTATATAGAGTGCGGATACTAAACGAAGTTATTCGTTATGCCCTTAATTATTTATTTTTTTTTTGCCTGACCTTTATAAAAGTATAAACAAAAAAATATATATTTATTCAAACTTTTTTTTAAAGTACAAAAATAAAATATTTTATATTTAAAACCATTTTGTATCAAAAACTATTGTTATTTTATTGGTTCTCTTGTTTCTAGCCAATTTTTTTTTTGGTGTAGCATAGATCCACTGGACAGCGCGCAGCAATTATCATGTAAATATTTGCATTTAGTCTGTTTGCAATACTGTTAGTTATAGAATAGTTGCAATCTACCTTAATTAAACATGTTCACTGTTTTATAAATATAGTAAATTTTTATCAGAGAAAAAGAATTTTTAGATAAATCGACTTTTTAAAAAAAAGTTTTAGAAAATATAAATAATTAATAAAAATACAATTATCAAATTTTCAAACAGACCATGATATGCTGTAATTGAATAGCACTTTCTTAATATATAAGTCGAACATTTTTGTCTGTTGTTCACTTTTTAAACAATATTCAGAACATGCTTTTTCATCTAAAACATGCATATTTTGTACTACCTAACAAAAATCGTAATAAAATTTCTGATATACATTTAGACTGATTATGGTATATTTATATTTAGATTTTCAAAATACGTCATGTCACTAACAAAATATTCGTGTCATTTAAATTCTTAGTATACATAAAAAAGATACAAAGTTAGACGGTTGATTAGTTGCTGTGCTGTGCAAAATGCCGTCAAAATTCTAATTTAGTATACATAAAAGACCGTGACCAACCTTTCTTGACACTCACTTTTATAAGAGCGTTAATAAGCTTACTATAAAAAAAATGTCATATACACAAACAACAATTACAATACATGCATGTCAAAAACATACATATACGGGTTGAGAGTTCGTATTTTTACCTACAAACATATACTTTTTATTTCTTAAAATTTTGCAAGTTTTTTTAAATCAATAAAATATTTTCTAAATACGAACAGAAATCTAATTTATTTTAAAATTTAAAATAAAAATTTTTATACTGAAATAAATATAAATACATAATATTTAAACAATTTTTTAGTATAAATTAATCAAAAAAATTGTTTTTTACATCCATCTGTAAGTTTTAGAAAAATTGCTTTAAAAGTATTTTATGCATGTTATACGCACAATACGAAGCAGACCAAATCTAGGACTATATATAACTTTTGCTTTTTTTTTTTTTATACACGCATTCTGTTAATCTGTAGTTTTTATATATGGTTTTACACAAAACTATGTACAATAAAAACAGAACAAAAGCTATTTTTTGCAATTTCGAACTATAAATATACATATTTTTTATTTTAATGCCTACGAAAAAAAGTTAGTTTGTCTCAACATACTCTGGGTATAAAAAAATCTTAACAAAAATGCATACAGATATAGTGAAAAATGTTTTTTTTGTAACTAATATATAAATTCTGTATTTGAACTAATACCCGTATTACAGGTTTTGTTTTATAAGGTAATATAAATTGTTATATATACTACGTAGTTTACCATATAGGTATTTTTCGCAGTATAATGAAATCCACATACCAAAAGGTTGCAAAATACCATTAAACTACTGAACACATAGTTATAAACTTTTATTTATCTTTGCGAGTGTTAAAAACATAAGTAACTGCAATTAGATAACAAGAACTATAAAATTGACTGCAATCGCAGCACATTAAAAATATTGTAACTCAAAACACAAATAGCATTAAAATAAGCCTAGAACACAATAGTTTTGTATCGAACTACCAGCAAAAACATTTTATTACTCTATTGTATCTTCATTAAAAAAATGCAGATAGAGCACAAAGGAAATTCGCGTATGTTTTTTTCCAAAGTAATACAAAAAATTGCAAAAAATTGCTTTCTATATACTCAAAGGTCAAAAGAGGTTTGGCTTTTTAAACAAATGACTATGCAGTTATGATAAGAAAGGTGTTGTAAAATATAAAAATATATGTTTTCTAGAAAATGAAGCAAACTATATTTTTTAAAAGTCGCACTGATTTTTCTCATATATAGAATCTAAATTATAGTAAAAACAGCTGTACTAAAAGTAAAAAGACACAAACAGTAAATGCTGCAGGTTACTTGTCCAGCATTTCTTCAAGCACTGGTCCTAAAGGGTATAAACAGTATTGCTATAAAGGTTTTTAAAATTGGGCGGAAAAAATATTTTTGAATGTAATATATTCTAAAAGTCAAAAATTACCAAGTAAAATTTTTTCCAAAAGATCGCAAGCCTCACCTGTTCTTTTTTGCGCTCCAGTTGTTTTCACGAAAAACTTTTCGTATTGCAATACTAGTATTAACTGTCTGCTGAATTAAAAGATTTCAGCAATTACAAAAACGGCATATTATTAAAAAAATGCCATTTTTTTAAGGAGTTTCTTTTGCTTAGCCATTGCAAATGTTTTACTGAGATAAAAAATAGTATATGCAATCCTTTAAATATATTTACTAGGGAACCTATATGTAAAAACAAATTTCCGACGATGTCGTAATTGAAAATATACAATACACACAATACAGCATCGTGTGTTTTTTGCAAAATACAAAAAAACATAGTCAATCACTTGCTTTGCATACCTATATGTTTTTTATGCAAGTTTGGCTTTTTTCAAAAAAAAATATTGCCTTAATATACCTTTTGTTACGATAACTGCTGCACGAACACGTCAAAACTGCATTTAAACACAGATTTAGACAATGCAGATCGCAAAAAAAACGTAGGCATTAGATTGACAATATTTCTGGCATTGCGGGTAATATGCAGTAAAAAAAGCCGGCGTAAAAATACAAAAAACGCTTTTGGTATGTAAGTTTTTTCGACTATTTATGTATGTAGGAAAAACTCTTTTTCACATAAAAATTTACATAAAAATGATTTTAAAAATATTTTTAAACATAAGTGTACTAACTGCTCGTAAAAAAGAAGCTTTGTTTTACGGTTTACCAACAAAAAAAAACAAAAGTTGCATAATATATACAACGCAAAAAAAGAAAGCGCTTAGCAGTGCTTACAAATATTTTATATTTATGGGTTTTAATGTTAAAAAAAAAACCTAAATAGATATAAGCTCACAAAAATTACATTTGTCTTTTTATTATCACATTTACAGCGTGCATTTATAAATAACTAAGTGAGCATATTGCAATTTTTTTTGCAAGGCTTGCAAGGGGGAAACTAGGCATTTTAATCTGACGTACAAACGCGTACGTAAGTGCATAACAAAAATTTGGCAAATAAACACTAGTTTTGTTGTACTGTGCATTGTAGAAGGTGTTGTTGTCTCGATTTTGAACAATGTTTTATGATAATTTTTTGCAACTCGGGGTAATATTTTTATTACTGATGAATATATGGTCGTGATAAGTACAATTAATCAAAATACCCAAAGAGATTTGTATACGCTACATATATTTAACTCATGCGTTCATTATTTTTTGTGTTATAGGTCATTAAAATGTACATAAATTGTTAAAATTTGTGTACAAAAATGTAGAAGTATAGGCATAAATTATTTTGTTGACAAGATTGCAAGTCATCAACCTGTTCTCATTAGTGGTGTAATGCAACTGAGTTAAAAATTATAAAAACCCATCTACGGTAGAAAGTACAGCTTTTTCGGTATTAAATAGTACAAACAAAACTTTTAATTTGCAATCAATTATAACAATTATGCAGCTGTTTTTCCGTGTAGTTCAGTCACAAAAGGTGGGACTTTTTGCAGCATAAGTTTTCTATTTATTTAAATACACTAAGAAAAATTCATTTATTACTTCAAAATGCAAAAAATACTACTAAAATATATCAAAAAATGCTTTGGGTCGCTTTTTAAAAATATGCAAACGTTACAAGGTATAATCGTTGATTGTCGAAACATGCCACATAATTTTTTATAACGATTCTATATAAGCACTATAAAAATTACCGGTAACCGGCATTTATCGAGGTTTTGCGCATAAAAATAAACTGCATTCGTTGCGTGTAAGGCTACTGATACACAATGGTAACAGCATAGAAGGAGCGTCAAAATATGTTAGTTTGTACAGCTTGAATTAAGAATGATTTACGATCAATCTACGAACCTTTCGACAGCATGCAACCTCATTCTATCCGCTTTACACATTTTTGTTTGAGCAGTATATTTTATAGTTATTATTTGTGCAATATTAGATTACTTCTGTTAGCAAAAAAATATGTTACTTTCAAAAAGCATTCGTCTTAAATATGTACTAATATTAAAAATTTTGCTGAGTTTATTACAATATTTATTTGTTGTATACATTAACTTAATCTTTTAACGTAATTTTTACTTTACCAGAAAACCAAATTGTACCAAAAATGGTCAATTTTTAGATCAAAAAATGTCAAGTTAAAAAAAAAAAATTGTTATGTGTAGACATCATATAAACCATCGTATACTAAATAATGTGCGCTTATTATCAGATACACAAAAATATGTACATTATACTGATATTTAAAATAGAACCGTTATCATAAAAAATAGTACACGCGTGTATACATTTTGCAGACTATTATATTTTATCTGTGTATACGTATAGAATGATATTAGATCTTAATTTGGTCGTAATTAGTATCTAATATTGCAAATGAAAGTAGATATTTTATTTATATGTACCATCTTTTACAATCTAAGACAATTAAATCTATACGCAACATATCTTATCTTGCTTAATCAAATATTTATTCGCAAGGTCTTTATCAATTTAATTGTTAAGTTCAGAAGTAATTTTGTAAAATTAACAAAAACTTATAAAATATACATAAAAAGACATTAACAAACGCTTATACTACAATATGACATTTTGGTTGCATAAAAAAACAAGTACTATGTACTACTCGGCCTTTAAAACTATTTAGTAGAAAAAAAATTATGGACAATAAAAAAACAAAAAAAGAAAAAAGAAAACATAATGTCACACACTGTGCCTGATAACCGTGCTTTGCCTAATAACACAGGCCCTAAAATAGTTTAAAATAACAGAATATGCAACTTTGCCGTACCAATCAGCATTAAAAATAAAATTGTTTACTAAAAAATACAAATTTTATATAAGTAGTTTTATAAAAAGCAAATATTTTAGAAAATTAAAAGCTTTAAATGACCTTGTTTCTTGCCAAAAACAAAATATAAATGTTCTAGTTTTTACTTAACACATATAAAATGAAATAAATGCATAATTTTTGTTTCCACATTACAGCGTTTCACCTAGTTGGTATCGGCACAGCACGGGTATCAGGCAGTGCGCGTGACAAAAAATATTACATTACACAGAAACCAACCAAATATGATTATTTTTCTTTTTTGAAAAGCCACAAGTAAAAATTTTATATTGATAATTCGCGATTTAAAATATTTCTTTAAAGGAATATCGATAAGTTATGCTCAAAAAAAGTTTGTTACTTTTTTTTGTGAATGCAAATCTATTTTGTTTGGGTTAATTGCCTTGAGCTCCACAGAAAGTGTTTTATATCCTTAAAGCTTCAAAAATTTCAAATAATTTCTAAAAGCTATGACAAAAATACAAAAGGCGTGTAACTTATTACAAAGGTATTAGTTCTAATTAGTTTGTTTGATCGTTTATAATTTTTCTTAAAAAAGCGTTGATAAAATAGAATACAATGTAGTGTTGTAACGTTTTGACAAAAAATTCAACAAATAACTTTTTATACTTGGTTTTTTAGTCGGTTTTTTTTCGTGATTTTCGCGCCTTTTTGTTTTTTTTTGTGGCATTACGAAAATTCTTTTGAAATTTTTGGGGGCGATAAGGAAATAAACACTTTTTTTAGGGCATATAAGGATTTAAACCTATTGTTTTCTACCCGTTAAAAAAAATATGCATAGTTTTAAGCATGCAAAAATTTGACTTTTGTACAAAATCAACAATCCGGTTAATGTTATAGCAAATTTGTTAGTAATTGCGCTAGGTTTGTTTATATATATATTATATTCTTTTTGTTTTTAAACTGTAAAATCTATAACATCTTGAAAATTGCTACTTGCGACGAACAAGCAATTGAAGTTAGCTAATATGGTTCTATAAAAAAAAGTAATTTTTTGATTTAGTTAGTAGTGTTGAGTAGAACTAGTAAAAAAATAGATAGTTTTTTAAATATTGATTGCATAAGACAAGAAAAAGGCTTTCCAAAATAGATTGTAAGGCATTGGCTTTATGTTTGAATATAATTGTATTTACTTTATACATAAGTTTTCGTTTAGTATAAATAGGCTTTTTTTGCTATAAAAAGTGTTTTAAATTGCTTAAATCACTGACTTTGTTCTCGCGTAATCTATCTAATTGTTTTTTGGGTTACAAATAAAAATATAATTTTATTTTTTGAACATATAAAACCAAGGAAATATTTAGAATTGGGCAACTAGTATCTAGTTATTTGCCATTTTTTATAATATATTTTGGTCTCTTTAAGATACTTAAAAAATTTTTAAATTCGCTTTTTCATCTATAAGATAGAAAAGTTAGAATACACGACGTAACAATAAAGGCATACAACTAACTTCTTCTTCTTTACTAATTTAACTATTGTTATTTTGTCACCATTACATAAATGCCACGTATCGTTCATCCTGGTTACGTCTATAGTTGTACAGTGAAGATGTTTTTTGATTAAAACTATACACTGTACAATATTGCAACAATTACATGCGCCAATATAAACATTTGGGAAGATGCCGCTGCCACATTTTGTCAGCTTATACCAAAAAATAATCCAATTATAATATATAAATTTTCGAGTTGTCACTGCGTATCAAAAATGAGCACCGCAATATTTGTATTGCGGTGCGGTGCAGGTCGCAAAAATTTACTGGTGCAAGTGCGCATGGCACTATTTTTTTCGTTGTAAAACGACTTTAAAAACTTTGGAATAGCAGTAAATTTTGTAAATGAAACAAAAACGTTCCATGATAAAAATGAAAAATACAAAAATGCTACAGTAAAAACAAAGCATTAATATTTTCCTCGTACAATTAATAACGTTAATTTGTTGCATTAAGAAGTTTTTTTTTCACATATTTGATATACAATGTCTGTACGACACTATCAAAGTAAATATATTTCTCAACATTATTTATGCACACGCATAAAAGACCTACATTACAGAAAAAAAATGCAATTTTTGTAATATAAAAATATTTATGTTACAAAAACAAAAAAAATACAGAAATATTCTACTTACGGCTTGAAAAAGATTTCGCCAAATCTACGTAATATAAAGCTTTTTAGTTTTTTTTAGAAGCAGAAAACGTTTTTTTTTATAATCAATTTTTGACGGTACTTGTAAAGCTGAAACGCATGGTAACGAAAAATCTAAAAAATTAGGGTTTAAATTTTAAAAAGTATAAATTGTCATATAAATGATATTGTTTTAATAGGAAAGTATTTCATAATATTTACCTAAGTTTCAAATATTATACTATTGCAGGCAAGAAAACCAGAAAATGAAATTTTAAAGAAATTTGTACATAGCTTTAAATTCATACATATAAAACTGCCAGTGTTAAAGCGCAGACTTTAAGCAAGTTCTAATGCTAAAAAAAATTTTCTATTTAGCTGTTGTTACGTTTTACAGTAGTGAATTATAAGAAAGCATTCATTTAGATAAAAAAACATATCACAAAAGCTTGCAGGACCAAAAACCAACACAAAAAATTTATATATTTTTTATAGATATTGAAAAATATGTGAAATGCATATACGACTAAAAGCCTCACTTTTTATTAAATATATTGTAAATAAGTAACACATTTTAACAAAAAACATAAAAGTTTACAGGCATTAGTATAAAAGATAAATTATGTACTTATGCAAAGTAAATGAAGTAAAAAAAAAAGACTTTTATAACAAAACTTATGTTAAAAAAAGTATATGCAAGGCAACTGACTGTGCAGTTTTGAGTTTTACTAGTAAAATTACACCAATAAAGTTTCATGACGCTCCAGCAATAGTGTTAAACTATAGAAATGCCGTATGCACATTTTGTTCTTATAGGGGTGTATTTCTAGCATCATAACAGTTTAAAAATCCTTGCATGTACAAAATAGATGCAAATATTTAAAGAATATAAACATGTGCTCAACACAAAGTCCACAACGTATTGCAATATTTTTATTACTGGGATCTAAAATTGTGCATCACTGTCTAAAGTTTCTATACATTAAACAAGCTGGCGTAAGTGCGTTGTGCGGTGCGCAACGTTGCGCTGCAGTACAAGTGCGCAAGAATAACACTTGCTGTTGTTGCGCGTTAAAGCGGTGTGGTGACATCTCTGATAGATACTAAACACATTCGGCCTGCACTTTTCGTTACAGAAAAGTTTTTTTTGTATACTTATTTAATCATATTTATTACAGAAAAAAAATGTATGGAATATATGATATTATTCCGTTATAAAGAAACTAAAAAAATTGTTTTTTATGTTAAGTTATGATAGTTGATTTTAAGATGGTTTAAACCCTTATCTAAGAGATGTTCACTATATTGCAGCTTTTTCGGACAAAAGCCATAATATACAGAAATATATAGCAAATCTAAACTTATTAGTGCATATAAACTCAATGCAAAAATTTATTTTTTATTTACAATGAAAAAACTTATTTAAGTGTAAAAAAATACAAATAGTACAAAATTTAGCAGAATCTACTTTAATATAGACAATTAATTGTACATGCAATTACTTTTAATTATTTCTAATTTTTAGTCTTAATATATGTAGAAATATTCAACTTATATGTCTATAACAATATTGGCATTTTTTTACTGTGTTTCCAAACCGTAACTTTTTTATACTTGCTACCGAAACCTTCAGTTGTTGCAGAAAATACAAGTATAAGGTAGGATTTTACTAAAGAGGTAGTAATATACATTTTAGTAAAAAATATAAAAATTGATTATATAGAATAGAATGTACATAAATTTATATCTCTTGCCCTGAAAATCAAAACGGATAATATTTTTTTTTGCCATAAGAACTTTGCCTTTTTCAGGTGTTTGATGTTCTTTTTTTTTGATCTTAACCTATCTCTTAACAAATAAAAAACAAAATAAACTCTCTTAGTAGATTTATGCAGATTTGATGTGTATTTTTATACATGAAATATTTTCAAGCAAAATTTATCTTAGTATCTTTTACGTTTTCTACCACTTTTAACATATTACTTTTTCAATATATTTATTTTATCAACATCAATTTTTTTACTCTTAAATTAAATACGTGGCGCTTTTGGGGTTATTTGCATACAAAATCTTGTTGGTATGTATTGATTTTGTAACTACGTTGATTTTTTAAAAAATCTGTGTCGATATCTCGTTAAGTGCGGATTTTGTTCCAGCGTCTTAGGTGGACCTCTTGCGACTTTATTCCTTTTACATGAGTGTTATAAAATATCTATACAATCATAAAAAGTCGCATTGGCGTAACATAAAACCCATTCCGAAGTTCAAATATTAATTCGCCTACAATAGAAATAAATTTACATTTACTACTATATCTTAAGCGTTTTGCATAAATTATCTGTGACAAGGATTAGTATATAAAGGCTTTGAATAAAATTAAATATGTACGGATCGATATGAAACTACACAAAATTTTGTTAAAAAACTGATTAAACAAAGAGAGTATATAAAACTATAGAAAATCTGTAAAAAAGGAAACTGTATATAAAATCCAAAAGTAATAAATTATATAAAAAATATACAAAAAAGTTTAGCACTCCAAAGCATGCTGATAAAGGGGGTATTAATTTACGAAATATAGTCATATTAAGTTTGACCGTTTATTATCTTTATGATTGACTGTTGTGCTTTTATAAGAACGTCAAATGTTGTCACGATCGAATGTAAATAACAATACGAATTATGTTAAAAAAAGGACTTTTTTACCGTTAAAAAAGTATTACAAGAGGCAAGCTTGGTGTCAATAAGAAATACAAATACTTAAAAAAATATTTCCACTGTTATACGAGAATACTTTTAGCAATGAATGAAATAAGTATAAAGCGCAACACAAAATATGGCTATTAAGATAAAAGTGTTATTAGAAAAACAACATAATATTTATTTATGATGTCTAGTATGGTAAAATATACACTGACTATAACGCAAACAAGGTTTTTCGTTTAAACCGTTGTTTGTAAATTCCATATCAATATTGTTGCAGAAAGGTCGTTTATAATCTGGCACTTGTCTCTATCGTGTAGTATGATTTCTTTGCTAACACGTATGCTTATATAGAAAACCGAACCATATAACAGACAAACTACTACACAAAAAAAAAAACCTATATCAAATGCGGTATTTTAGTCAAAAGCAACTAAAGGAACATTAAAATGTAAATGAATGTATAGGGTTAGCACGGTTTTATAGCTTTTGCGTACCGAGAGTTTTTTCGTTATATAGGTTCAAATTTATAATTTTGTTCATATGTTTAATATACATAGAAAAGGTTATAGAACTTCTAAGAAAACTGTAAAACTATATCTTATTACAGAGTTTTTGCAAATTGTAACATGATTAAAAAACAAATATCATTTTTTTCTATTCTCTATACGCATGTATTCCATATTTATACACCTATATTTTTGTACCATCTAAAACACATTTCAGAAAAAAAATTGTAGATATTAGATTAAAAGTATTTTGTATAATTTCTATGATATATTAAAATAAAACAAAGAAAAAAAGATGTTTTTTACTAGCAAGCTTTTAAATAAACTTTTTAAACCCTATAGTAAGTCAAATACTTTTTTTTTAAAAAAGTTAAGGAATATTTTAGATGTTATTACAGTGGAAAAATTTAAATTAACGGTTTGCTCTAATTACCGCGATTTAAACAACACTAGTATTAACTATTATTATGCCTTTTTTTTTAACTAAAAAATAAAAAAAAAAGAACAAAAATTTGCAACAACCATTCGTATATGAATAAGAAAATAAGGTGTGCACATATGAGGAACTACTTAAAAATGTATATGCTGCAGTAGTGATACAGTAACACCTGCAAATTTAGGCCACGTAGTTCGAACATTATAAAAAAAATTAACGCAAAAAAAAGAACAAATATAAAATACATTTTTGTGAATGCAGTTTTTTTTGAAAGCAGGCAATATGTATGATAGCACTAGGCATGGTCGGGGATAAAAGAAAGTGTAATTGATGTCGTTTTAAAAAAAAAACCACTGTTGGTCATCTTCCCGAATCTTTGGTTTTTACAATTTTTTCTATTTATACGTTTAGTTTGTATACAAAGGTCTATAAAAAACGGATGACACTTTAAAATACATACCAATCCATAGTCAGAAAGTAAAGGCATATATAAATACGTCTTTAAAACACATAGGTCTCTAATGTACCACATTCTTGCGTTCGTATTGAGCTGCACGTCTTCGTGTGGCTTGCTACGGTTATTTTAGTAAGTTTGCATATAGCTTTTGTTTTAGTATTTTAGAATTTCGTGCGTAAGTGCATTCTTCTTTTTAGATTTTTTTTTGTATTGTAATTGTATTCTTGTATTGGGGCTTGTAATTCTTGATTATTCTGTTTTGTTTTGTTTATTACTGCTTTTTATCTTCTTATTATGCTTGTGACGTATTATTTTTATTGGTTGCTTATCATTCTGATATGATCGTGTCGTATTATTTTTTATTGGTTTTTTTGTATTTTTTGGTATGATCGTGTCGTTCTACTTTTTATTGGTGCGCCATCTTTTTGATATGATTGTTTCGTATACTTTTTTTTTGGTGTTTTATCTTGTTCGTATGATTATGTCGTTTTATTTCCCATTATTGTTTCATCTTTTTGTTCTTTCTTTATATTCTGTTCAGCCTGTATCTTTAGTCTGATATTACTTTGTCATAATTATAAATTTACGTTATGTTGTGATCTGTGCAAATTTGGTAATGACTGTCGTATCATGGTTCGGATGACATGTTTTATTTTGCTTATAAGATTTTAAGGCGCGATATGTGTGATTGTCAGTTTTATAGTTTTTGTTTTGTGTAAGTGCGCTTTGTGTCGTGTTGTCATCTAGTGGATTTGAAAGGTTTTGATGTTGCTAGATGTGTAGGTTCCTGCTTAACTGTCAGTTGATTTCATTGTCTTGGTGGATGCATAATATATCTTTCTAAAGTTATTTGCTCACAATTATTTTATTGTTCTTTCTGTGGGCTGTTAAAAGTTGTAATTATTTGTGTCGGATATGACGTAAACTCCAAAATCTTGTGCGTGCTTACCAATATATAAACCAACCAACCCAGTCAATGTCTAGTTTGTGTCTTAGCTAAGATTGTTATATAAAACACTGTCTATCGTGTAAATTACGTCTGATTTCGTGTATGGTCTGTATGTATTTGCAATTTCGTTGTATTTTTGCGCATTTTCATTGTTCATATCTTTGATATTCATTGTATTCTACTCCAAACTGATTCTTCTGTTGTTCTAGAAAATATGTTAGCGGCAGGTAAGAATAACTTAGTTTAAGAAGCTTGAGTAACCTAGTTGCAAGTTTTAAAAATCGCACTTGTAATAATAATTTGACTATGTGTAGGTACTAGTCACATTTTTCTGGGTATAGATATGCGTTTTTTGAAAGGATTGCTATCAGGGTTTTTTTTGTACGTTCAGTTAGCACATTTGACGAGGTCTATATGGCGATGACAATTTTATGCTGATATGTATTCGAGCACAGATGGATAGTATTGGATCATTGTCAAATTCACTGCCATTATCAACTATTATGACATTTAAACAGCCATGTTTACATATGATGACCTTGACATAAAGTTAGCAACCTCTTGTGCTGTCTTTTGTAGAATGGCCTTGAAAAAGACATATTTAGTTGAAAAGTCAATAGAAACAACGATGTACCTATTGCCTGATGTTGACCTTGAGTGTGGACCCATTAAGTCTATGCCGACTCTATCCATACTCACACCAACGAGTTTCGGATTTTTTGCCATATATTTTCTCGTCATTAAAAAACGGTGAATTGGCCATGTTTTAAGTATTGTGTATATATTGGTTTCCTATTTGGTTAACTAAATACTTCTTTAGTGACTTGTAGACTGTAAGAGCGTTCGCGTGTTCAAGATCATAGTGGTGATCAAGGACCACGCTTTGCATATCATTTTTGCGTTTGTGTAGTGTGTCAGCATCAATCAATTGTGCTTTATGGCAGACTTCCGTATATTTAAATAATGTTTGTATGCATTTTGCATGTATGGTAGTGGCTTCGATTAAACGCATCTGCTACCGTATTTGACTATCCAGTTTATGCCTAACTACGAAGTTGTATTCTTTTTTTTTAAGTGACTATCTAGTAAATCGCGGCATACGATCTTAGTTATCTAAGAAATATGTAAGGGCTTTATTATTCGTAAAGACAAAAAACTCTCTATTACGTAGATAGCATCTCTAAATTTACAAAGCAAAGATTACCCTGATCCTTTTAATATTTATGTGGTATAGGTTCTTTTTGCTGCTTTTATAGCTCCTAAATCAAAATTGATTTGTCTTTGCCTTTGTAGTATGCTGTGAGAGAACCGCTACCAATCCAAGTTTTGAGGCGTTGATTTGTACACTAAATCTTATGTTAAAACTACATAAATTTAGGAACGGATCCGTGATTAGATGCGTTTTAAACGTACAAGATGCTGATTGCTTTTTATTTTCTGCACAAATTTTGAGTTTTTCTTTAGTTGGCGTGTCTCGGATCTGCTTGTATGGCGTAGTTCATACTGAAGCGGCGAAAATATGATGTAAGTCCTAAACATTGTTGCACTGTTTTTTTTGTTACGAATAATTGAACAGTTCAATATTGATGCCGCCTTTTCTGTGCTTATTACTATTTTGCTTGAATATATAAGTTTTATCCAGGTAGTAAATTTTATTGCCCTAAAATTCATTCTTCGTTAAAGTTAATCAAAAAAAGTATTTTCTAAGTTCATTGAGTGTGTTAAAAAATTTTTAGTAATGTTTTTCGGTTGGTTCTGTTGTGCAAATGCCATTTTGCACACAGTAGAAAGACTTAAAATCTTTAAAGGGCTCTATACTTAATAATAATAAGTCTCTGGTCAAACCACAAGCTGATACGTGTGTGTCAGGATCCGTTATAACGTTTTTGCGGGTCAATGCATAAAAAAAAGACACGCGGCAACATTAATCTATATTTGTAGTTACTGTGATAAAGACATGTTTAATTAGCATGTATCAAAATTAATTTTTACAGCTATATAAAGGCTGACAAAATAATTTAATAGTTTTTTCATAATGGTTGCTACTAAGAAACGAATCGCTCCGCCGCTTCATTCAAAAGTTTCTACGTATAAAAGTATATCTTCCAGATATACTATGCAGTATGCATAATTTAAAGGGCTAGAATGAAGTTGATAAGGCGTAGCAACGTTGCAGGACATTGGTAAGTCTAAATAGCAAAAATTCCTACTTACATAAACCGTTTGCTGTTCTTGATACGGTCTGACTTAATCTTTTTCTCTGATGTGAATTTGCCAGAATTCAGACTCTAGGTCTTTTTTACTGAAATACTTTACGTCAGAAAGGCAGTCTAAGCTATCATTGATTCTGAACAAATCAAAAGTGTCTTTAACAGTGCTTTTATAGTGTTCACTATAATCTTTGCACAGTCCTCTGATTCCATATTTTTTTCTTGACACATATTATAGGGGACGAATAACAACCTTTGCTAAATCTAAATGGGGGTTTTTCCAATAATTTGCTATGTTGTTTTGCTTTTCCATTGCGTTCGTATTGGCATTTTTAGTATTGTTTTATGTTAACAGGTTCGGTGTTCTGCATACTAATTATTGTGTGATTTACGACTAATGATTCAATTGGATCAACTTTGCGTAGACTTTTTAAAAGTCTGCAAGAATGTATTGCGGATTTGTGCATCACCATAAAAAATCTCAACATATTTTTAATACTATATCCTGTCTCATCTCTAGTGGGCATTGTTATGTAGCCGTGTCAAGCACGTCTATATCTGTTATTTTCTTTCCCTTTTGAAACGTACAATCTGCTCTTGACACATTTCGTATGATTACATTACCAAAAGATTGGCATATAGTATAGGTTTATTATTGCTATAGCTAAGCAAATTAAAAGCATGAGTTTATGTAGAATTTTGCGTTTTCTACCACGTATGTGTCTTTGTATTTTTTTCGGTGTTATGCCAATTATTCGTTTGTTAACCGGGCTTAAACCCGTGTTTTGCATCTGAGTATTTTTTAAATTTGCTCTGTCGTAAGGGAATTTCTTATTCCATTTTTGTGTAATTCTCTTTTATATTATAGGTTTAATTGCATTTGTTTTGACATTTTTTGCTGTCAGAATCATTCCATCGTTACATATGATATTGTGGCCTTGTGATGTCTCATATAGTCCGTTTCTAGTCGAAGCCTTTGTGCTGCGTTTTCCATCACAAGCAGCTTGATGTTGAGCACCCTATCCTCAATGTTCTTTTCTGCAATCTCGTATTGTGCTGTAGTAAGTGTTCCGTTAGCTTTTTTTATTGTGTTTGAACAGACTTAAATCCTTAGTGGGATCGTGGCAATGCGTGCTAGGTTACGTTATAATACTATCCTATTAGCAGCTCTGTCTATTTTGGCTCGGAATTTTTAGTGTTATTGTTGCAGCTATGCATGTTGTAAGAACAGTAATTTGCTCATGTTCTGTGCTTGCATTTGCAGTAACCTTTGTTTAAAGATCACGTCGTTTGTTACAGTTTTTAGCATGATATCACTTATTCCTTTGTAATGTTGACCATGTATTATACGGTCTAAGAATATTGCAAATAGCGAAGTAAAAACAGCCGGTCTGTTTTGCATCTTAGTTAGCAGACTTTCGCATTGTGCCTGTTATCTTTTCACCCAATATCATTTCTTTTTTGCGTATCTTAGTAAAAATGTAGCTGTCTGCGTTCCATGTTGGTGGTCGTCTGTTATAATAGTCGTCCCGATATGATTTAGGCAGCTTGGTGCAATTCGGATACATATTAGATGTGATGGTTGTCTTTGTGCGAGTATTTGCAATGTTTTCTGGTTTTTACACTAATTTAGCGATGTCATAACTTGTTTCAAATCTGTTAATTTATGTGTGTAGTGTAGTTGCTTTAGGTTTTATAACCGTTTCTTTGCATATGTTTTTTTTACTAAGCAGATTCTTATATTTTGGCCAATCCTTATGGCATATTTTTATCATATTTTTATCAGGCGATATCATGCTTTAAATGATGGATTGCAGAAAAATTTCTTACTCCATTTACTTTTTCAATGGTATTCTGTAGATTGTAGTGCAGAATGTAGTGTCGTGTTGTGTTGCGATTGACGACAGGTAAATACTGTATGATATATAGTTGTGTTACCAAGTTCGGGTTGACTGTATCATTATCATCATTATTACAATTTTATCAATTT
Source organism: Agrenia bidenticulata (assembly GCA_034694785.1). NCBI lineage: Eukaryota > Metazoa > Arthropoda > Collembola > Entomobryomorpha > Isotomidae > Agrenia > Agrenia bidenticulata. The sequence goes on from JAQFYM010001053.1 coordinate 21,654, forward strand.
CTTGGTCTTGTCGGCAGTGGGTTGTAATTTCCAGCTGTTTACTAGCAACATGATGCCGCGTATGTATGTTCTATAAAGTACATCATTTATATAGTTTGGTGTAAAAGACAACTGACGTAACCAGTGCTTTTTCATAAAAGTTTATCGTGCCTATAAAAAGTATCAACTGTGTAGGCATGTGACTGTAAAATTTGCATTCATCGCGCGTTTTCGTCAGCGTAGGTGTCGCAAAATTGTTAGGAACGGGGCGAGGTCGACACTAAAGGTTGAGTATTCTTTTTTTCATGTAAAAAACGTCTCTGTTGGTCATTTTTTTAAAACGTGGGGTTTTCTTATTCCTTCTTTTTACTGTTGGTTTTTCTGTGAAAAGTCCTAAGAAAAGGAGGGAAACTATGAAATACAAATCAATCCATATACGGAAAGCATCAGCATCGAAGCCTACGTGTTGTAGTTACAAGAGCCTCTGTCGTAAAAACAAACATATAGTTTTTTACTGTTGCAGGCTCATATTATACCCTGGTTTATTTTTCCTTGTATTTGATTTATTTAAAAACATATTTAAGGCTAGAATGACAACAACTGTAGTATTCAACTAGTATTTCGTACAATTAACAACAGACGTAGTATGATACAGAAATGTATAAAGGCAATGTAAAGCAAACAATTTGATTTAACTCCTTGAGGTAAATTTTTGTAAGTAGGCTGCAATACTAAATGAATTTATGATGACGTTTCAAAACCAGCTTATGAATCAGTTTTCTGCCGATTCTTTTACCAAATAAAACTTTACGCTTAAAAAATAGAACAAACGCCTTATTTTTTTTGAGTACAGCTTTTCTAGAAAATATACGAATTACTATTTTTGCAAAAAATATCTAATAATTACTTCCCCTTATTTTTTTAAATAAAAGTAGATTATAAAAAACCTTAACACAATGTAACATAAAAACTTACGACTTTAAAATATTACACGAAACAACCTGTAAAATCGCATTATTTCAAATTGATTAAAAACACTTTTCATATAGTAAAAACAAAAGCATAATTTTTTTTACATTTGTTGCATTAAAACTTTTAGAATTAAAAGACTTTTTGCTGAATAAAGATACGTCAAATGTAAAAAAATCAAGCCAACTACATATGGCGCGCCAAAGAGCACAAAAATCTTGTGCTAACAATGCAAATTTTTGTTTCGTTACGAGCAAGCTAAAAAACGATACCTATTTATGCATAATTTGCAGATTACATGCTTTTTTAGCTCAAAAAAAAATATTCTTTAATGCTTACAAAACAGTTTGTGTACATGAATAAACCAGAATACAAGCAGTAATTTCTTTTTGAGTTTACAAGGTACAAGCAAACACAACCTTGCAAAAAAAGCTATATTACAAATTAAATCGGTAATAACAGAATGCAGTGCTGCCGAACTGAATTTTTACCAGTAAGGTAAATCTCGAAGTTGCGTTTTTAACTTTGCAATATGGCACGAAAAGCGTTTATTTAACAAGAAAATAGTTTTATTCAAAATATCGCAAAACTCTAGTCAGATATACAGCTTAAATTACATATGCCAGCGCGTTTAAATTTCTGTAAGCAGCGCGAAGCACACTTTTAAGTATCAGTTCCCGCTAACAAGCAGAACTTACCGTAATCAACGCACACCCACTTAAATACAATCAAGGGCATAATTTCTATCGAAGAAAGAAACAAGACTCAGAAACTGTTAAAACGCTATTCAAATGTTACAAGCTTCTTTTTAACGGAATAGAGGGCAACTGCCCGGGACAAGTAAAAAAACGAAAAAACGAAAAAGGTAATAAAATTGAAAAAAAACAAAAAGAGAAAGAGAAAAATAAAGCTATATTTCAAAAACTAGCAAAAAGAAACAAAGCTTCCAAATCTAAACTTTTTTTTTTCTGTTCTGCTGAGGTGTATATAAAATCTAATATTATACCTGTCTACAGTGAATTTTTTATTTATTTATTTTACTAACACAAAACATTACCCAAACTCATCGTATTACTTTACTACACCTGTCATACTCTAGTGTACCCGACAACGCTTTGTGTGCGTTTTCGTTATCTTTTGTTGTTTAAGTAAAATTTAAATTTAAAGGGTCAATTCCCCTTACACCCCAAAAAATGCCGAAAGAGTTACAAATGGTCGGCATTTATCTAAAATTCAATTACTTCCGTCGGCAACATCTTCGTGGATCATTCCTGACCTGGCGGGGGGAGGGTTAAACCCTTTTATTGCCTTCTTTTATACGCTTATTGCGCGATTTGAGTACCCGATTGACTGTATATAACAAAAACATGCGCATTTTGTCAGTTTCTGTAGTGTTTTTGTGTGTTTTATGCGAAATTAAAATCGGTAACTAGGAATTACAAAAATAAACCAAAACCGAAATACTAAAAATTTATTTATTAAGTATATCAACGCTTTTCAAAAATCGGAAAAAATCTAATGGGCTACAAAGCAAGTAAATTACTGCATGCATATTTTAGTTCATGCTCATTTTAAAATATTACTGCATGTTTTTCCGCATCAAAAAAAAATAAAAATACCTATATAATTCTGCCAAAGGCAAGATTCTGCATGTTTTATACGCATACGATTTATTTGCGTAAGAAATTTCTATATTTAAACAAAAAAAAACGGTAAAATTAGCAGTTTTAATATTTGTTTATGTCATTTACTATTTCTAAAAAATATGTATATCGCATGCAAAGAACAGAAAAAAGACAACGTGCTGCAAGATTAGTATGCAGAATGTGTGTGAATTCATATATATAACAGTCTTTGTATATTTTGTAATCATTTTTTCGCATCAAAAACGTAAACATTCGCAGGGTATCTGTATTATATACATGCATTCTATGATGATTAAGAATAGTTAACAATGCAGATGGGAATTGTATTGGTATGTATGTATTTTTAACTTCTTGCTATAAAAAGGTATACAATGTTATTAGTAAGTCCGCTCAAAAGTTGTTCGTCGAATTAAGCCGCAATTTCTGATACAGAATTGCTACATCTGTTATGTTAACTTTGTTGTAATGCAGATATAAAAAAATATTTCTTAGAAAGCAAAAAAAATCATTTTTAGTAAAAGTTCGTAAAAAAATACGTATCACAAAAAATGATTCGTTCAAAGAAGATTATGTGCAAACTAAATTACTGTTTTTTGTTTGTTTTTTTTTGGCAAAGTAAAGGTAAAAACATACATTTTGATTTTTTGCAATTTAGTGTTTTACAAAACAAGTAGAGTGAAAAATTTACGACTCGCTTTTATGCAACCAAAGAAATAAATCCCTTAGCAGCCTTTTTTTGTCATATCTATTATATGTTAAATTTTTATAGATAAATTTTTTTTAAGGCTAAAAAGTAATTTAGCTTCTTTTTAAACAAATAAAATGTAACAAAAAAAAATTTTTTAGTGTTTTAAAGCTCCAAAAAAGCTTATAAAAACAAAAAATATTTATAACTACAATAGGAAAAATATAACTACGGTAAGTTACTTTTTTAACAAAAAAACTAATACTAACGAAACACATATATTGAAATGTAATGATCTTGTAAAGAACTGTATGCCTGCAGCAGAATGCTGCAACTAATTGTACATGCACCTGCATTACTAAATTTCATTACCAGGTATTTTATTTTATTGTTATATAGCATTACCAGAGCCACAAAAATATAAATGTGACAAACGTTTCGTTACAGCTTTATATTGTAATTACAAGCAAAAAAAAACTAGAATTATAAAAAAAACTTAAGATACCAACTTTTAAAGCAAATTAATGTAAGCATTTTTAAAGGCATATTATCAATAATTAATTTAAAGAGACATCGATACAACGCCAAAAAAAACTCAATGTAAAAAAAGCCTACAAAAAAAACTTACTAAAAGCCAAAAAAAAAATTGAATTGCCGTTTAAAGCATACCTAAACTTTGAATGCAAAAATAACGATGTGTTTTTAGTGATTTTGCTTTCTTGAAAACTCCACTTTTCATGTGTTTATGTCAGAACGGTTTTTTGAATACGGTGTATAAGCATTTTACATATTTAAATATATATATTAAAGTCGACTGCTGTCTTTTTTCTCCTCGCATAATATAAATGTCCATAGAAATCAAAAAAACTTGATTTATTAAATTCAATCATTTTTTTGCATACAATCAATTTAATACGAAAATTATACAAAATATATGTATTTGGCAACATTGCATTAAAGAAGGCGTTTATTAACAAAAAACTATAAGGGCATTGCTTTGTGATTCTAAACTATAATTGGGCAAATTTATGATTAGATTTTATCTAACTAAATAAAAACTTATCGTCAAATGCCACTAAAAATCTAAGATTGTATCAGTAGCGTATAAGGGTTTTTCTTCTGTGTAGGTTTTAGTCAAAAACTACAGTATTTCAATATTTTGAGGGTTTTTCCTTTGTTTTAATTGAATAATGTTTCATGTAAAGCCACAAATTTTTATAGGTTTTAGAAAGCAGATTTTTTTTATAATATAAAATTAGTTTTAAACCAGTGCAAGAAAATTTCGTCACCGTGGAGGTTTTGAACAGGCGCGTACCTCTTCCTTGTATTAGGGTCGACTTGTGTACAATACATCTGTTCGAAGTTATCAATATTCGTAAAAGCAAAAATAAGTTGGATTATATTATATTATTTTTTTGTCGAAAGCAGTATATTTTACATAAATACTTTCATTTTTCTATGTAAAACTGTAGTACATGTAATCGTGTAAAATTTGCATATACTGTGCCATAGTTGCATGTAGTTAATTTTTTTTTGGTACGTTACGGTAAAATCAAGAATAATATTCATTACCATTGTTTTTACAAAAAAATGATGTATAAAGTGTTATACTATATTGTTTTTTTTTTACTTTTTGTCCACTGATAAAATGACGCAAATATGCTTTTTATCAAAAAATGCAAAATACTTTGTATTTCGATTTTTTTATAGCTGTTGTTAATATTTTTACGTTTTTTATCTTTTGAAAAATTTTATAAAATTCTAATGGCACAAACACAAAAATTACTCGGTAAAACTTTTCGTTTACAAAAAAATGACTATTAAAAATATTTTTAACAAGGATTTACGCTAAATTCAGTTTTTGAATATTTTTCTCATAAGATAATGTTGTCATTTTTTTATGAAGCATATTTGCGACATTTTCTAAAAAAATATTTGTTGTGTTTAAGTGTCAGACAAAACATATATTTTGTAAACTTTGCCCTTGGGCTAGGTAGTCAAAAAACCAAAACTACAAAGATGCATGTTTTTAATACGATGTTTTTTGATTAGAAACTCTTTTTTTTCTCTAATAAGTGCGGTCAAAAATAATGCGATTAGTGGGACGGAGTAGTATTTGAAAGCGTGCAAAAAAACTTAGGAAGAGCCAGATATTTTTAAATGAACATTGTTTGTGTGATGGAAGAAAAGCGTTAGGACTAAACTTTGTTTGTAGGTGATTGTTATTCTTTTTGCTCTTTTTTATTTTGTTTGTGGCACATGAATTTTTGCTTTTAATTTTATTTTTTGATTAAATTTTTGCTTTCTTTGATTTTGATATATTTTTTTCTTTGTTTTGGATAAGTTTTTTTTTTGTGTTATTTTGTCATAAAGTTCCGTAAATATTTCTAATGTATTATGGTACAAAATGCTCTTTTTTTATGTCCTTTTTGTCTTTTTAATGCCATAGATCGCTGTTTTTTGGTTTTTTTTTACTTGGAGTATGTATGTTAGATTGTTTTGTTTACATGCTCTGGCAAAGTACAGGTATATATTTGTATTTATTGTATTTTGTTTCATATTTTTTTTAGTAGTCGTATTTTGTCTGGAAGAATTTTCTGAAATGGTTTATCATGCCTTTCGTTGTTTTTTTATACACATTTTTCCTATGGATAAAATCTGCACATATGTTTTATATTTTAATGTAAATTTTTTTAATATCATGAATTTACTAATCATTTGCTATTTTTTTACATTAAGTTCCCATAAGGAAAATTTGAACATCGGTAATGTGTAAGCGCTAATATAAGAACAAAATGACTAGATATTAACGTTACATACTTTATAAAATAATAATACCGCCTTGTATTTATAAGCACCGGTTTTGTATTTTTTAGAATAAAAAAAAATTAAACAAATTTAAGATTTAGTATAATAATTAATTGAATCCTACAATAAATATTTTAGTTTTTGTTTTTGTTTTTGTATATTGAAAATATATGCAATTTATTACACCTTGTATTTTAAGGATATAAAAATTGTTTAGAACAATATATAAAATTCATTCAAGAGTATATACCTAAGTGTCTATAACAAAACAAAAAAACAAAACCGAATTTTATTTGCGCTCTTGTATACTTGAATGATAAATCTAGCGCAAAACCGCCATTATTTCAGTGGAATTAGGCCAAACTTACTTTAAATCTAAAATTAAACAAAATAAAGTAAGCGTACGAATAAAACCGGTATACCAACAGTAGGTCTACTACCAAATATTCTTTTTTGCTCAAAATATGTATATATATATATATATTTTGTCTGTGAGGTACGGCGAATACAACATATTAAGGGAAAAAAAACAAAAAAGTTTGTGTAATTCAGTCAAGATCATGCAAAATTTGTATAAAAACACAAATGAACAATTTGATGTTTTAATGCTGTGGAAATAGGTATATACACATCTTACGCTTTTTAAATATTTTTATGTCAGTTTTTGTAGAAAAAAATCAATATGTATTAAATAGTTTATGCTAAAGTATAATTCGCAACGCAAAGATTTCCGCTTACATGCATGATACTGTCAAATACAACTTTGTGACTTGCAGATACTTACATGTCGTATTTCGAGTATAATAAAGGATATTTTAGATAGAAATTCAGAATTGAAATTCGTATACGAGTTCATGCCGATATTTTTATTATGTAAGAACACCAACGTTATTGTTTGAAATACTGAAAAAAACATGACAGAATGTATAATTTTTTTTTTCTTTAAGAAGATATAACAAATTTTATAATAAAAGTAAAATATTATAAATTAGCCTAACAATCATGCTTAAATTGCTTTAAAAAAAATAAAAAATAAAAAACATGTTTTTTTTTCTACAAGTATACATGCATATGCCACGCTTTTTTTTATGAGGTTTTATACATATTTAGGAAAAAAAAATAGTTATTCTTTAAGACTTGATAAAAAAATTGGTACAAGAACACAAAAGCAAAATGGTATTTCTATCATTTTTTGCATTTTTAATATCCATTATTTTTTTTATATTATGAATAATAATTAACATATTTTCGAAAAGAAAATTAGATATTTATTTTCGAGTTTATGCTTTAATTTATACGGAAACAAAAAATCAAGATATTCAAGTGACTGTTTAATGTAAACATATGTATGCGTAGATAAAAGCTGCCCAATTTAATTTATAAGTTGCATTTTAGAGAACAAACAAATTGTAATCTAATTTTAAATATAACAAAATTCTTAAAAAAAAATAACCCAATATATGCATATTTTTACCAATCACATGTTATGTCGATATTTGTACCACCATATTCGTTATGAAAATAACATACATTAGGATAAAAATTTTAAAAATTTTATTTAAGAGCTCATGCCAAAATAAGAAAGACAATATGAATAGAAATAATCCGTTGGCATTTTATGTAGAAGATTATTTTACAAAATACCCATTTAATTTTATTTTTTGCAGAGATGTCAGCGCACCGCACTTTTTTTTAAAAAAAAGCGCACCCGCACCGCATCGCACCGGTGCGCAATCTGCCAATTTGAGTAACAACAGTGCTGTTAACCACGTTGTATTTTTCTATGGTTGCCAACAAATGTTGCACAAATTTATTCCGAACTTATATACGTTTAAATAAAGGTCTTAAAAAAATATTTATAAAAGCCTACTTAATCAAGGCCCTAATTTTGTACATTGTATGCGTACTGTATTAAACAATAACAGCTTTGCACTTTTTTTTTAGAATACCCCATTGCAATAGATAATACATAAATTTCCTTTCTTTGTCTTTTATTTTTTATGGCAAATGTTTTTCATAAAAATATTACGGTGTATTATTTACAGGATATTGCCAAGGTTTTTTTTTGCGTATTGTTGGTATTGTTTTAGTGCATATTTTGCATTACATACAGGAAAAATTTATTTAAACTAACTAAGAAAAAAGAAAGTGCAGGTGCGCAGATGCGCACCGCACCACAAATGAACAATGCACACCAGCATTGCAACAGCAAAGATGCGGTAAGATAACTTTTGCGCACTTTGGATGCACTTTGACATCTCTGTATTTTTTTAAATATATACAATTTTTCAGGAAAAAAAAGCTAAAAATTAAATAAAAGAGTGGATGCTAAAATATATAAAACACAAAAATCCTTTTTATGCGAATGTGTTTTTTGTGTCTTAATGCGTATGTTACCAGTATACGGCTTGGGTATTTATAAAATAAATAACATGATTTAGCAAAAAAAAACAATAATAGACAAATAATTTTATGTGCATGTGCATAATTCTTTCCTTCTGCAGTTTAAAACACAATTCTTTTTAGAAAATTTATTTTGCTTTAATATAAACCCTTTTCTTTTACTGGAAATAGGACAAATTTACAAACAAAATGACAAAAAAATATTTAAAATTCATTATATGTGTTTTACTAAATCTTAAACACAAACAAAATGCTTCATGTTATCTTGTACATTCAGATTTACATCAGTTATTTAATCTAATTAAATATCTTTATGTTTTTTGTAAAAAAACTTAATATTCATGCAAAAAAAAAACAAAAATATCTACAATTCATTAAGAACTTATTGTAAAAAAACTAATAAAAAAAAGTTTTACTAGTATGGCAGCTGTATTTTATGTTTTTTTCATAGTTATAAAATTTTTAATGTTGTTTTTCCAAAGCAAAAAATAACATTCTTTAGTAAAAAACAAGGCCACGTAAAAAATTACGGCAAAAATCATACTAAAGCATACAATATGCAGTTATACAACAGTTGAACACCCAGTTCCACAGAAATCTAGTACTACGTAGTTTGCTAAGATTTTGCATGTTTTGTATGGACCTTCAAAAAGTTTGCACTACAGAATAGCAAATAATAAATTAAAAAAACTGTATGAGAAAACTTCTATAAGTTACACGGTTTGTACTATTAAATCAATCATTGTACAAAGCAAAAAATAGATGAATTCATGAGTTATTTTTTTTTGTATTTTAACGTTTGCTTTGTATGCACTGTAAGACCAGAAAGTCAAAATATATGTATAAACTTGCTAATACGTATAGTATTTTTATAAATACGTGATCCTTTTATGCAAACCTTAAAAACACAAACGTAGTAGGTAAACTAAAAACACAACATATATTTATACCGTTTTTGCCTTAAGTATCATATGCAGCAATTTTATAGATTCCTACATAACTTTTTATATATACCGCTTTATACAAAAATTCAACGTAAAACGTCTACCAAAATGCTAAATGCGAATGTAGGCCAACAGCTGGCCCTTTCAATACTATATTTATCGTAACAATATATTAGCATATATTAATAAAAAAGTATTTTTCATTACAAATATTGTTTAAACTTGTTTTTATTTTTTAATCGTCCTTTAAAACAAGAAGAATAACAAAAAGTTGTTGCATATACTTGAAAAATTTACCCTTTGAGCTTTAACTACAACAAAATAGATACATTTAGCCATGTTTCTATCAAAAGGTTGCATTGTTTTATATAATCGTGGTATCTTGTCTTTGTGAGTTAGATAATGGTGTAATTTTAGGTATTCTTGATGCCATTGACAGGTAATATGGAACTGTAATAGATTAAATCCTGTAAAATGCTGATGTCACATCAGCGCTATAAACAAGATATGTAAGTTTCTAGAGTTTTTGTCAAATGTGTTTTGCTTAATATGTAAAGAAATGCCAGGGACAAAAAAATTTTTATTTATTTGTTTTTAAAACAATACTAAATCGAAAAAGAGGTTGCTGCATATATATCTACAACAGAAAAAAAGTTGGTCTAAACATATCAATTTATTGCACGTATTTTTGCATGTATAAGAACCACAGGCCCAAATTTTACATCTTGAATTGCAAATTAAAACCAGAATAACAGCTTTATAAGCGCACGAAGACTTGCTTGTCGTGTGAGCTGTTACATGTTGACATTGTTTGCCTTTTAACCCGTTTTTGCAATTTTTAGCAAGTTATGTAGACAAAAAAAAAATTATAACATATACGCGAGAAGTTCTAGCACAATATAGTATAGGCTTGCAGATTTTTTTGTCGTTTTTTCCCACTGTATTATTTTTTTATTATTTAATATAGCATTTTGGTTTAGAAATTTTTCAATATAATAATAATATAATATTGAAAGGGCCTGGCCAACAGGAAAAAATGCTAAAACAAGTGCGTTAAAATTTTTTAAGCAAAAAGTGTTAGTTTTTGTACTATTTATATTTAATTGGTGTAAAAAAAAAAGTACAACCTAATCGAAGTACTATAAAAAAAAAATTATTTTTGATCGTTATCTAGCAAACTAAAATTAAACAAATAAAAGGTAAAATTTTTATTGGTGTTATATTTAGGGTTTATTTGCTTTTTGTGTTTGTTGCAAAATAAAAACAGAAAAAACGTAGAATATGGTATAATTTTACCTTAAATTATTATCTACTATGCAAATATGCGCCATAATAGTTTTAGCTTTTGTTTGTTGTCGAAAACTTGTTATGTATTATTTATATAAATTGTACACATATATATTGGTTCCCAAAAAATAGACAAAAATCTATTCATTTATTGCAAAATTTCATCTCATATAAAAAGTAATCTACACGCGAACTGATGCTTTTGCCTTTAGTGTTAAACTCAGCACTTTTTTATTATTATTTATGAATTTTTGTTTGGACTTGAAATCTTTTTTTACGAATAAAAATATGTCTAGCAAATATTTATCGAGCGATACACGTAAAAAGACATAAAATGCAAAATATTCCATACAGAAAAAGCAAGTATAATTACAAAAGACAACCACAAAATTTAATCGTCTTTTTTATAAAGCATTGTGTCTTTTTTTTAAAAAAAAACGCATTCTGTGTTCTTTTTTATTATTAGCAAACACAACTGATTGCCATATTACAATTACCTTGTTTTTTACCTCAATAGTATGCAACGCGACATCATTTACTGTTGCAAGGTTTTTTTTTATATTAAAACTCTGTTTAAGCTTTTTTTGTATTGCGTGTTTTCAATTTTTACGTAGTTATTTTACAAGAACTAAACATGGATACATTTTTTACAAATTTATAGTTGCTAAAATATGTCGAAACAGAAGTTGCCAAGTTAAAATGTAACATTTTGCAACTGTTTACTAAGATCTAGTTTGTAAACAAATCAAACTTTTTCTATACCTGCTTAAGGCATGAAATGTTTATGTCGGAATGAATAGTAAAATACACGTTACAAAAAAAAAAAACAATGTATTACAACATATAAAAAAAAGGTACACGTATGGAGCTAAAAAACTTTATAAAGATTCATTATCAATCTAATATGTACAGCGTTGATTGCACTTTTTTGTCATATTTTTGTGTTAAAAAGGAACGAATAATATTTTTTAAGACATAAAAATTAATTACATAGTGCACAAAGCATGTATTTACAACAAAGACAATTACTTTTTGCTCGACAAGGCGTCATCTTTTTTACGTATATAAAAACAAAAATGCGGACTTAATTTAGTTATAAAATAAATTAAGAAAAATCAAAAATTGTGTAGATAAGAATTTCAAAATCACTTTTACCGGGTTGAATTAGCCTAACTGTGCATTTTATGTGTCACAAAATTATTCAGGCGCATCCTTAACACTGATTTATCATTGTAAACAGTCGCAGAGGAATAATGGTACATTGGATAAATAATTTAAAAATGAAATTTATAAATAGAAATGTTTAAAAAGTCAAATGGTGTTGTAACTTTCTAAAATATAAATGTAAAAACAAGGATCAAATAAATAAATAGTAAAAAAGTGTTTCGCAAAAATAATAAAAAGTCTTCTGGCGTAAAGCCCGCACATCTTAAAAAAAATTAACTATAAAAAACAAATTTTGGTCTGGTTTACATGTACAAAAAAAGTATATTTTAAATTTGGTGATTATCATATACATAGAAAAAAATTTTTTTTTAATGTGTTTTAATGGTACTTTACGATTGATTTGCAATATTTTTATGTATTTCTTGCAGTTTCTTGTTTATTTTATATGTGAAACATTGCGATTGTATTTGCGCGGTATTCACATGCGTTGAGCAACCTTTATACTTTTTTTTTATACCATAATTGTAAACACACCCCTTTTGTAAATTGTGTTTTTCAAAAAAAAAGCTAGATCATTCAGAAAAGCAAAATACAAACAACGACTTACAAAAAGACGACATATGTAACATGTGTCTAACATTTATGTTTTCTGCTTTAAAGCGTGCTTTTTTTTATCTTCTACCGCGCAAAATAGATACCCGTCATTTTTTGCTTTGATTTTTGTTTCAGTGAAAGATTATGTCTGTAAAATCCCCTGTTTTTGAATAGAACGTAGTTGTTTAAATTTAAGATACAAGTTTAATTAATGAAATGACTGTTTGTAAGCCTCTCACTAAACAGCACTGGAAAGCAGTACAGCTTGTACATCCTTATCAGGGTATATAAAAGCCAATGCTGCATCTTAAAAAACAAATAAAAGTTTGTAAGTTGTTTTTGATGTATTCGTAAAAATACACACTATATTTACACTCAACCATACAATAATTTTTTCTTAAGCATAACCCCGCTTATGTGTTCTATTGAGCACGCTACATACGCAGCACGGTGTTTTTTTACCAACCTAGTATTTACATCTAAGAAAAAATGCTATTTAACCGAAGAAAAATACGTGTTTTAAAAATAACAACAGTTACAAAAAATGTAAAAACATGTGAAATAAGCTGGTTTTTTTTTTCAAATCCGTTGTCTACAAAAAATGTTTCTTTACTTGATTAACAATTCAGTTTTTACACGTTACGTAAAATTACAATATGTTTTCAAAGCAAGTATTTTAACATGATTTTTTAATACAATCTTCATCGCTTTTTTGTTTAAGCTGTAGCTTTTTGCTTAAAAAAGACTATCTGTACAGGCAACTATCTATTTGCTGATACTAAACAATACTTGCAACAAATTGATCTGTGCATAGATGTTTTCCGGGTTTGTCATCCTTTTTTATGTTATTATGAAAGTAAACAATTAAAAGATTGATGGATTTTGCCACGATTATAGTGCAAACAAAATTTTATTTATTTTGTTGGCTTTATTCCTAGTACATGTTACGTTGCAATATTTTACGCATTTTTAATTTGTTACTATTTAAAAAACTTTATCAACAGGCTTAAATGCTGCGCAAATATGTCTGGTATAGTTACACTAAAATGAGTTTTTACTTATATTTTATGCAATATATATATATATTGTAAAGTGTAGTCAGTTTTTTAAAAGGCAAATGTTATTTTTTACAGTGAGTATAAAAAGATATAAAATTTACTCGATAAAAATTTTAAAGCATCTAATAGCAATGTGGTTTCGCCTTTAGTTATTACTTATTGTATTTACGGTGTTCTTTTACCTTTGCGTATACAATCAGCAGCGTAAATAAACAGGCTAGGGGCGTGGGCTTAGGCGGTGGATCGAAGCACAGAGCAGGGCTGCAGCCTTTCTACCCCAAAAAATACCTGTGGTTAAGAGGGGTCATTTTACAGATGGCATTCGAGTTCCACACTGGCAAAGCTAACAACAAAAAAGCATTGTGTCACGTTTAAAATTTTTCACTGCTAGACAACCTGCACGAAATGGTTTTTATATCTTGCAAAATTTTTCAGACTATCTTTTGGATTTTCCTAGATACAACTAGGAATGGAATTACATAAGTATTATTATTATTAATAATTTTTTTTTTTATGATTAGTACACTTAATGCAGGTAAACCAATTTTGCATTTAGCAAACTTCTGTTTAATATATAAAAATAATTTTAAACGGAAAAGATTTGTCAAACACAACAATTGAAACCGGAAAGAAAACTTTAAGTAGAGAATGTTTTTTTATTTTTCGTATATAACAGTGTATCTTGCAAGCTTTGTTTTTATACATGTAACTATAACAACCAAACAAAAAGTATGTGTTATCACAAAAGAGAAATCTTATGTCACCCCGACAAAAATATAAGCTAATCATTCACGAATATTGTACATTGTGATCATGCAAGTATTATTGTTTTACAATCTTTAATTAACAATGCATACTGGTTTTAAATTTACGTTTAACCTAGTATATACAAACTGTTAAAGTTTAAAAAAATACCTATAAATTTGTTTGAAAAAAAAAGCATTTTTCGGTAAAAAAAAATCCAGAATTATATCATAATGCCAAAGAATATTTAAAAAGAGAAATTATAAATAATACAAATATTCGCTTACCTACCGACTGTTAGAAATCTGTAGTCAATAATGTATACATGGCTGCTGTATTAAATAGCATTGATACTTATTTCACATTGGTAAATTGGCTTTTAAAGATAAAATTTGTGTCAAAACTACATACTGGAGCAAATGCGAGACAAAAATTCCTAGATGATCTTGACGACTTTGATATTTATAATTAATTTTGTGGTGTTGTGTATGATGGGGCGCCTAACGCAAAAAAACCTTTGCAGATGGCCAAAATCGCAATTTTTTTGCTTCGCGGTTTCCGTTCTGTCAGCTGGTTTAAAAAGCTTTAATGAGCATTAGAAAAGTAGAAACTAGAGTGCACCTTTTTGACATGCAGGTCTGTAGTTGGCTTTTAAAAACATAACACAAGTGTCTTGCAAAACCTATGTATTTCAGCAAAATGTACAAAATATTGCATACCTTAATTTGATTCAGGATGCAGTACCAAGATAATAAAGCACGTTTAAAATGCTTGTACGTTTTTTTAGAATATGAAGATCAATTATATCAACGCTGGCAATACGAAAAAGGCTTAACCTACTTAATGGGCCTGATGATTTTTTTTTTTGCTCAATCACAAATTTAATATATTAACTAAAGCCCTATAATAAAACCCAAAGTTATTTCAAAAAAATTGTTATACATCTTCAGCAATATATTTTCGTGATCTGGTAGTTAGAGCAATTTAAACCAAAGTATAAATCATGTTTAAAAAAGTAGTTGTTTAAAACCCTTTTCGTAAATGATCGAGCGAAAAATATTCTTATTGAAAGCCAAATATATTAATTTCACAGCCAATAAAGAAAAAAATGACTTCTTACGATCTTAGATACAAGTCGCTTAAAATCTTACCAGTACTAAAACGACATAAATGTTACTATACGGGCCGTTTAAATGCGATTTTTGTGTTTTAAATGCACTTTTTTATTATCACCGCACATTTTTATTTCTTTAGTGCATCTTTTTGTTTCATTTATTGTAATTCACCATAAATGGTGTAAACGCGCAAATGCAGAAAAAAGGCATCCATTTATGCCAAAATAACACTCTGGTTAATTTAACCTATAAATGTTATTGTGTCAAAGTGTCCACAAACATCTGTAGCGGTACAAAGCGGTTTTCGATGCTAAAAAAACTTCTAGCCAAAGATCAGAATTTAGACCAAAAAGCATATTTAAGTACTTTGGTCGTCTTTTTAATAATAGAAGCAAAATATCGAAAATACTGTTTATTAAATACCTTTCGGCTGTTATTTACATCTTATTTTTGCTGTTTTTCTATAAGTGCACATTTTTGAAATTTTCTTTAAATAACGTGCAACAAAATGTTTAAAAATATGCATTTATTGTGTCCCCTAGTTATCATAAAATCTTTCAGAACTGCAGGCATTAGACTTATTGTCAACAAATACTACAAATTCTATGTTACAAATGAATATTCTATGCTTTGGCATATAAAAAAAGTAAAATAGATATTCATGATGCCATAGCTGTGCAAGAATTTACTGTATATAAGCATGCTGATAGATATGCAAATAATGAATGCAGGTTTTTTAAAACTAGAAAATACACCACTATGCTGCTATGTCGGTTGGCAGCCTAATATTAATGCATTCCAGACAAAAGTGTCTCATTAGAAAAAAAATTATTATAGCAGGCATCATTGTGGTCAGCTAAGAACACGCAAAAGCTCACTCAACGTTAATGTGTTAGTTTTCATGCGATTTACTACTAGAAAAATTCATTTCAAGGGCGAATAACATCATTAAATAATTCTATTATTTGCTAATACTAGTTTTAATCTATGTGATTTGATCTTTGTTACTTTTTCGATTTCTAAAATCGTTTATATGTGTCAAGTCTAAACTATATCTATTATTGTTAATGAGTCGTTTTTTTTATTGCCGTTAATAAAAACAAAATTATTCATAATTTGGTTATCTTAAATAATGCTTAATGTTGCGATTGTCTCTAGAATATATGTATATTCGACAGAATAACTATAATCACAGTATAGAAAAAGCCTAGAAAGAGTATACTTTAGAGGTGTGCCTACAATATGCGTAATTTTTAGGCACACAATTTTATCTTACGGCAATTTAGTAATGCATCTGACGTAATTTTTTGTTCCTTCATTATTCTATTATGTCCATATTAAAACCTTAAATTAACTAGACAGCAGATAATACTATATTTTACGCTACTTTATACCGGGCTTATAATATAATATAGGATTTCACCTTATCATTTTAATACTTGATGTTTAAAATTAGTAGTTGTTTCGTCTCAGGATGTCATATGCAAATTTGTATACCTATTTAACAGTATATATATGCTTTTGGTTTAATCTTATAATTATGTGCTGTTGTGTAAGAACAAAAGAGGTGCATTAATTTAAAACTTCAAAATTAAATTATAAATAAAAATAGGTAGAAAATTCTAGTTAAACAAACTTATTTATAATTTTACCCATAGATATAACCCTGTTTAAAGAAAGCTGCTGTTTAATTAATATGCAAAAGATACAGTATATTATGCGCGATCGATTAAAAACATCAAGAATTGCTTTTGAAAATAACTTTGAATAAGACAACATGTATAAGTGACGCAAAAATAGTGCTTACTACTGTTAAAATATAACTACTTTTTCTTAAAAACGGATTTTCTGTATATACAGATATTTTTACAAACACTGCTTTGTAAAACTCTATAACTTTCACACTTTGATTTGTTGACAAATGCTAGTATTTTACTTTAAAACAACACTGTATTTTTTTTAATTTCATTATATACAACTTTAGTATATTGTATTGGAGCATTTTTTTATAATAAATTAAGCTAATAAAAAAACCTAAAAAAATCCGATTATAGTATCTATGATTTTGCCAAACATAAATGAGATAAAAAGCAGCTTAAAAACCGTCTCTACAACAAAAAACGCGTTGAAAGGCTTTAAATTGCTTTTCTGCTAAGTTAACGTTTTCTGAAACGACTAAGTTTTACAAAAATATATACGGGATGATATTTTTACTTGTATTTTTATCCTTAAAAATCTTAAAAAAGCCATGCATACAAATCTTGCAGACCAAAAACCGCTTTGTGGTTTACTTACGTAACCTGCGTTCATAATTTAAGAGCGGTGGAAAACATTTCGTTGTTATACTTTTCCGCAAAAGTTAAAATCCAAAAGCGAAAAAAAATATAGTTGTACGAAAAATTTAAGAGTACATAATTAAGATTCTTTATTATTAAATTGCAAATACTACTTTTAAATGCTCAAGCATTTTTATTATGCAGCGAAGATAATTTTACAAAATATAACGAAGGTATACACTTTACATTAAGTATGAAAAACTGTTTTAAATTTTTTGTTTGCAGGAATTATACAGTGTTTTTATGCAATTAAAACTACGAAAACTAAAAAAAAAGCATTGTTCGCTGTAGTTTCAGAGCACATGAAAGACCTGAAACTACATTAATCTAGGTTTTAAGCCCTTTATACATAAAAAAATACGCCATCGTAGAATTAAACATTTTTTCGTAGCCAAGATTTTAGTCTTTGGTAGCCCTGAAATTCAAACGCATACAATTTTACATTTTGGGTATGCATTTTTTATTATTATGCATTTTATTGCATGTAATGCGTTCTAAGAACACACAGTATGTTTTTTTGTGCTTGGGTAATGCATTCTTTGCGTTCTTAGATATTTTGAATCCCTGAAGTGCCGAAAAGTATGGCTATTTTTTTAAGTTGCTTTTATATTAGTATAAATTTTTTGCATATTTTTTTGTATATATATATATTTTTGAAAAATAAGTTTCTAATGCTGTTTAAATTACTATTTTAGTACATTTTTGTGTTTTTTTATTTTACATTTTTGGGTTTTTAAATTTTATACATGATGAATTTAGAAGCCTAATGCAAAAGCCAAGAAAATATGCAATTTATTTTTTTATATGCTTTTTACAAGGTTATAGCTTGTCTGTCGTTATGGGTTTTTTTTATTTGGCTTTATTTGCAAATTTAGTGATTGACCTAAAAATTGGAAATGACCAACATAAAAAAGATTACAAAAATTAAAAAAAAAATTATGATTTCAAAACTAAAGTAAACATAAAAAAGATAATAAAATAGTTAAATGTGTTCAATTACGCGTTTATTTTTTGTTAAAGCTGTTTAAAATTTAATTTGCTGGCAGGATGAATATAGAACATACATAAATTTTATTAGACTTTTCGCATCCGTCTTTTTTAGTCGGAGTATGTGCATTTTATATATAAAGCAATTTTAAAACAAAATATGTATTTTATTTACGTTAAAACAATGTCGTAAACCAAAAAATGATTTAGTATTTTATTTATACATTCTAAATAGCGTTTATATATGTTATGCAGTTACACATTTCTATGATTAGATCTTGTAAAAACACTGATAAGTAAGTGTACGAAATTTCTAAAAGGTATTTATTTCCAAAAAAAATAGTATGTGTTATTTACTCAACTAACAAGAATAAAAAATCAGGCATTTGTTAATCTAACTTGATTTTATGATTTTTAAAAGAAAAGAAAATGAAAAATTGTATTGAAATTATTTTTTTAATAAGCATGTAGTAAAAAAAACCTCGCATACAAACGCAAAATGTTTTTGGCAAACAAATAAAAATGCAAACATGCTAAAAAAAATTCAAAAAATTGCATAACTAAATTGAAACCAAAATTATTTATTTATTTTCTTATGCAATTTATACTAAAAAAAATTAGCTGCAATGCGCAAAACACAAAAAATGCATCAAGATACCTCTCAGTTGTTTTAGATTATAATTACACGGCGCAAAAGACTACATACTACATGTTTTTACTACAAATGTAACGCTTTGAATTTAATTGGAGCGTTAACTTATATATATATACAATAGTTTTCTTTACAATCAAAAACTCTTTTATAGTCTTTGTTGTTGGGTACTCATTTAAACTATTTATAATAAAAAAAGCTGCCGCTTGTTATATATCTA